>CM073776.1:64703371-64881911 GCA_037158775.1 Hetaerina titia | reverse complement strand
TCGTAAAACACCTATCAAAATATAAAATTCCTACAAGAAGTCTACCAAGAAGTATTCTGTGTAGTTAGAAATTTTAAATATTCTAATTTGAAAAACACCTGTGAAATTCGTAATCCTAAATGAAAAAAGACTGCGAATCATACCAATGGCTTTAGAATCAAGTTTTTCAATAATATTTTCGATTAATTAAAATATATATAGAAGAAATTTCAGAAAGCAGTAGTTAGAGGATATTATTGCTTGCATATCCTTGCACTATCTCAATTACGGTTCAAAACAATTTCAAAGTGTGATTAACTATATAACGCATCCGCCTATGCGAAAAACCACGCAATCCACTCAAAGGGAGTGTGGCGAAGGGGATGGTATCAGGGCACCAGCTATACATGCAGAAATATTAGTGCAAAAATGTGTGCTTAAATACATATTAGCTAATATAGAGACGTGGCATTTCAGCATGTAGAACGTGAGACTACTGACCGGAGAGCGTGAGTCTACTTCTGGGCACCCTCTGTTTCACCCGAGCAGTGTGATTTTTCGAGTTCCAGATCTCCCTGGGAAACTACAGCCGGCACAGGGAAATAATCTGCTCCCTCCCCTACACCGTTGAGTGAATTTCACTCGCCGTTGGGCTAAGTACTAGATGAGCTCTAGCCTCAACTATCAAAACAACCTTCGGGTTGTTTTCGGTGGCCATTGATGCCCGTATTGGCTAATATATAAAAACATATTCGCCTATGAATAAACGTTTGGAAACACAACTCCGGAATTAAATGGTTCTGTTAATAAGAAAAATTTTAATAATTATAGTATTATCACAGAATATATATAAACTAAATTTTGATGGAATACGCATTGTGAAGCATGAGCATTTACAACTTTTTAGAGAAAAACAAAAGCTTCATTTAATTTTTCTGAAATTTCACTCAGGACGGTTGTTTTACGTGAATGCTGAAACAATTTTTGTGATAGTTTAGTAATTAAAATTTCTGTAAAATATTTTATTTATGGCACGACTATATCTTCTTTTTCACGAGTATATCTTCTTCAAATGGCAATTGTTTCAATTGTTAATTATTTCGAATAAATGAATGAAGGAAAAACGGGTAATTGTATCATTTTTCTGTGTCTCTCGAATTTAATAATTATTCTCTACTTTCATATTTCATAAATAAAAATATATCGAGTCTAGCAAATCGTGAATATATTAATGGCAACAAAAGATTAGTTTGTGTAATTGGAATTATCATTGATTTAATCAATAATTAATGGAGCTCAATTCCAGGGGAATAATTACATGGACTGGAAACCAGATAAGCTCAAAATCATAATTTTGTGACCTTAAAAATAAATTAGACGGTGTTACTTCAGGAAGTGGAGGACTAGACAAAAAATATTTACCATTTTATTGTTTCACACTGAAAAAGCTTTCAAGTGCTTAGCATATCGAGTGCATACTATATTAACTCTCTTATAGTGAACCAATATATTCATTAGCCATTATTACATTTTATGTAGAAAAAAGTTATAAATTACGTCCATAAAAACGGAATTTCAATAAGAAATGCATCGCTTTGATATAAAATAAACGCGGTCATGCAAGAATAATATAGTTTTACTAAATGCTTCCCGAGGCAATTAGAGCCGGGTTTGTCCTTTTCGTTCCAATGTACTACAACTTTTGGGATGATGATGGACTCAACGTCGGCCCATCTACTATTCAAACACTCCTTTCCGACTCTAGATCCATTTCTCACCAGCAATCCGAGGAGCGAGGCGTAGCCGAAAGTAAGCTGGGGTTGAGCCCAGGGACTCGCTTCTATTCAATAGGATGGAGAGAGAGAGAGAGAGAGAGAGACGAGTGACTACGTTCATGGCCGAATTGGACACGATTTCCCTGAGAAAAAGAGACAAAGTTCTTCCTCTCCGAACTCAAATAAAGCCCTTTATTTCTTTTTCTTTGTAAGATGCAAAGCAGGCGACTCTCTTCCTACCTCGATTCCCTACCCTTAGACCCTCAACACAACTACAACCACGACCCTCTTCTTTCCAATCCCTGCAGGATGTACGTCGACAAAAGGATAACTATTCAGAGATGACGAACTCCCCGGCACCTCTCTGAGAAGCAAAGGAGTTACCCACCCCACCAACTTGTATGTCACCGAGTACCGTTCCCACCTCCCCCCGTTAAGAGATCTCCATCCACGCCGTACTCAGCAAGCAGTCGAGGAGACGTGGGATAGGGGGTGTTAGGTCTATGCCCTTAGAAACTAAATACTACTGATGGGCCGTAAATAGCTCTACTGATTGACCGTAATTTATTATTGTTTGAATATTTTTGTCGCAATCGTGAATTATGCGAGGAAAAAAAGTGTCCCTAAATCTTTGACGACTGCATTGTATTTCCCTTGTCTTATTCTAATGGTTCAATCTGCCAAAATTGGTGACTGGATTTAATGATTTCTTCATGGTATTAAATTATATCGAATGTCAAGTACCTTTCTAATAAATGGCCTTAGTATCACCTTCTCTCTTGCTACTTGAACTCCAATCTTTTTTCATTTATTAACAGAGATACGTTCGCTTTCTTATAATAACGTACTCAGTAGGGTGGAAGAGCAGAAAAAAATCATCGATTCCGAAACCGGAAGTGAGCAATCGAAAGAGAGGCAGTTATCTCCTGGAGATATAAAGGGTTCATATGTGTGTGCTTTGGACCCCTTCCTCTTTATACCTATATTGTTAGCTTTCAAAGGGTATCCGACGAAATACATGGGAAGTTAGCCCTTTATAATAGTTTCCATCCACCTCCTGTACAACGTGGGACTGACCCTGCTCATTTTTTTGGGACCGTCCTATTTCTCTTGCTCTCCTTCAACTGTCTGATAGACGTTGCTCAGCTCCTAACTATATCCCAGATATGTTACGCAAATAGGAATAAGAGAAGGTGGACGAAGTAGCAGCAAGTAAACTTTATACAAAGCTTCCATGTAATATATTGTAATCTTTACCAGTACATCCGGATTTCTACACGCCCTTTCGCTAACATACGCATGCTAGTCAGCAAGACTGAATAAATTTACTTTGAATTATATATGAAACTAACTGAATAATTAGATCCAGATCCCTCTATTCATGAAGAGTTTTGTAAACACAAACATTTAGAAACTTCAGGGCACCAAAGTTTTCTGGTGACAACGAGAGAAATATTATGGCCCCAAAATTATGTTGATAGATTCGACCTTAGGCAAAAAGTAGAGGGATAGTTACCGCCGCAAAGATTGATTAAAGTGCTCTTTTTTCCTTCGCACTACGATATATATCGGCCCTATATCGGCACTATATATTTACTCTTTCGGCCCCCTCCTATTTCTTATTTACATAAATGACATCAGTACCGTAGTTAATAGCAAGCTTCGTCTTTTCGCTGATGATGCAGATATGGGGACATTCGAAGTCACGAAGACAGAGTCGTGTTAGCCAACGACCTAGATGCAATTCAAAATTTGTGCGATACATGGCAATTGGAATTAAATTTTTTAAAATGCGTAGTAATACATTTTTAGGAAAATAGTAATTCCCTCCCTAATAGTTACAAAGTAAAACAAACCAAAATCGCGAAGATAGATTCGTTTAAACACTTGGGTGAAATAATTACTCACGATCTGTCCTGGGGAAAAAACTTTCGAGAAATATGCGGTCGTGCTAATTAAAAATTGGGATTTGTGAAAAGAGCGATGAAAAAGTGAAAGAACGATGTTTCCTTGCCTTGGTCAGGCCCCACATAGAGTATGCTGCCAGTAAATGGGATCCTCAAAATATAAATTTGATTTCGGAATTAGATCGAGTTCAGCGGAGGGGGGCTAGATTTGTCAAACATTGTTATGGCCAACGCAGCAGCGTATCCGCTTTGCTATACAATTTAGGATGGGATTCTCTTACACAGCGGTGTTTACAATATAGATTAAACTTATTAAAAACATTTAAAGATGGGCCCTTTTCCGATGACATCAAGGATATAATACGAACCCCAACGTATTACGGTCGAAGGGATCACGAATATAAGATTAGAGAGATAGACTGCAAGACTGACAGGTTTAAAATGTCATTTTTTCCAAGAACGATAAGGGATCAGAATGTTTGTAGTCGAAATTCCCCAGGAGTTAGTTCATTGCAATAAGTATTAACGTACAGGTTAGGGACTGCGCGAGGATATGTATGTATATATATGTTTGTGTAATTACATATATGTATGTATGTATATATATATATATATGTGTGTGTGTGTGTGTGTGTATGCATGTATGTAGGTATATATATATTTTTTCCTTACAGGTTCCCCCCACCTTTCCTCACCTTTTTGATAACCCCAACCACATCATTCCTTACCCTTCCCTCATGGTGCTACACCCCCTGCCACACACCTTTTTTGGTGGCTCGCAGGGTATTTATGTAGATATATATAGATATACACATTCGTTATATACACACAATAATAAAATCGAACTTAAGCACCCGAATATATTTACTTAAAGACAAACATTTAATGACTTAGACAATTATCTTATGTTGTATATAAACATGCTTGAGTATACGTGTACGTATTTTTGTGTCTATAAGCCAGTTTCTAGCGTAACTTGGTGGAAAAACGTCACTCTTTACATATCATATTATATCTATATAGTAGAACATATACTACTATATATACATACTATATATATATATATATTTATTTATATATATAGTCATCCCATATATATATATATATGTATTTACATACATATACATATATATAGGATGACGACAGTCGTGCTGTCGAAACGTAAACTACATACTGTGTGTGTCCTTCCTTAGTGTCTCTATGTTTTGGATATTCTGTATCTGTAAGTTAGTGCGTCGCCGGGGAGCGCTCCTTCTCAAACATATATATATATATATATATATGATGTGGAAGCACTCATGAGAGTAATATAACATTTGGACGGCACAATAGAACACAATAAAATAGATAACACGTAAAAGGACACTCACATAGTAGATTTTTTAAGCTTTCGGCCTAATCCGATGCCTTTTTCAGACCAATTCTACCTGTAGAAGGCCTCGGAGTAGGCCGAAAGCTTAAACCATCTACAATGTGAGTGCCCTTTTACGTGTTAGCTATTTTGTTCTGTTTTCTATTGTGCCGTCCAAATGGTATATATAAATATATATTTATATTGATTTATATATATATATACACACATAAATTTAAATAAATGCATTGGATAATATTTATGCAAGAGGGTATTGAGTGGATGTAGTTGATTCGTTAACTGTCCCTTTCTCTTATCGTTCCTGGCATAAGCGACACCTTAATACTATCCGTTTTTGCAAACTATGTCTCTTGAAGGTTTCTCTTGTCTTCCATAATGTGACGAGGTTTGCAACAACTTTCCTCTCTTTATGCTCCTACCTCCGCTTCTGATATCCAAGGGGGAGGACGGAGTTATCGAGTGATGTAAGTCTGCTCACGGAAACAGGATTTACGCCTACACCTCAAACCGCATCGCGGGAAGCCCACCTCCATTTCCCCGTCTGTGAGTTCTACATAGGAAAAGAGCAGACAAAAAAGTGATATGCTCTGGTGTCTCGTTCGATAAGGCAGAGAAAAAGCTCGAACCTTTTTTTTTACGCTTTCTTCGGGAGAGTTCACGAAAAAAGCACTCCCAAGAGCACGAGGAGTTGAACTTGGTTATTCCTTCCTCAGATGCGAGATTTTCTCTCGTCTGTAGACGACGGAGAAATCCCAATGCTTCTGAATTCTGCGAAGTCCTAAGGTTTCACGACGTCCCTGTTCGAGGATGTATTCTCACAAAAGAAAATAATATTTGGTTAAATGCAAGGGAAGGGAGTATACCTCGTATCAGCGAGGAAAATTTCCAGACTCGAATAATGGCCACGATAGCGCACTACGGTCTCGTTCCTGCGAATACTTGCTAATTTAGTCGAGAAAAGTCTCACGATACACCAAACACCCCCTGTAATGACAATATGGAGAGACATGCAGCATTAAAAACCCTTATATTTTCTGTAGCCCATGTAATTTCTCACGTTACATAATATACATCACGGTTATCGGCAGGTGTTATGTACTTCGTGTGGTAGTCTTTTTGGGCGTTAGAGTTAACAACACTGAAGAATGGGTTAGATAAGTGGGAATAGAATTAATAACACTATGTTCATGGTACAAAGGATATTTTCAATGTTGATTCAAGGTGCAAAAGTTACTATTTACATATTTTGTATTTTGAGTGCCCTATTTGCGATAGCTATTTTATTATTATTCGTAATCTACCGTTTAAGGTAGGTTTTTAATGGATGGGCCAAGATTACACAACGTAACAGCACACCATTATCACTGAAAATGTGGCAATGCCAATTATCTGCGCTAAACTCGTCCCGAAGATCGTGGTGGTGGATCGTGGAGTATTTATGTCAATATCGATAAAGATCTTGAGAGACGACTAGAAGCAAAATCGGAATGTCTGCTTGCGAAGACCTTCTGCAACGGCATCGCGACGATTCCCCACCCCCTTAGAGTCCCGACACCACCATGGGACCTTAAATGCCATCAAAGAAGCTTGCACGCGTATCCTTAAGGATCTTCCGGCATTCGCCCACCGGGGAGCCCTCGATTCGTGGAAAAGGCGATGGAATAAGCGAGTCGACTCTCAAGGGATTTATTTTGAGAAATTTTGAGGCACCGTGGCAATATGTAAAATAAATCTATTTTCCAAATATTTTCCCGATACTTTTTATACAAACCATATATTGTATGCCTTGACGTTCAATATAAGTATTATTAATTTTTGAGCAACTTTACTTGGGTCATATTTTATGAAAAATACATACAAAGGATATTACATTTTATGCCATTATAGTAATTCGATTACAGCGAAATTCCAAAGATTTTCAAATTTAAACATCTTCATTATATCGTCAATAACCATCCATTTGCTTTAAAAAATCGCTAAAGAAATTATCATTAATATACGTTAAAATTATTAATCATATGTCAAAAAGAGTGGTAACCCATGGAGATGCTTGAAATTCATTCATTATTAACTGGATGAAGCCATGTAATAATTAGAAATCACATTTCTTGGACTCATCGAAGACAAGTTGATTATGACCTTTAGATCATTTGCACAAAATTCCTATCTGTTCTCTAAGAATTTATCATTACCAACGTCCTGATATGGTATCTTGAAAAAAACATCAGAAAGATTAGCTGTAGGAGTGAGAGGCTTAAGAAACCATATTTTCCAAGAATGACAAGGAATCAAAATAACTGCAGACGACGAGACTATTAATAAGTTTTATTCAAAGTAGACTAGCGTGTTGCCATTTTTTTATCTTACCCTTATTTTATAGCTAATCTTGATACTAGCAGCTCATCTCGCATGAGTAGAACTGTATTTTAAACACAGATATCCTAGTGTACGATAATTCGATAATTTAGTTTCAAGGAACAGATGTAGATAGCACATGCCTCTAGTGAAAACGCGTTATACAACACACCCTAGTGACGGCTTGAAAAGTGCCATGAACGAGCCCTTACCTTGCTCGTAAATGTAGATACCACGTCAGACATCACATATGGCCATATTTCCGACACTGTGAATACGTGAATATCCCACGCTTTCGACTTTATTTCGGAGTGTGATCAATGCTTCAAACCAGCGTTTCGCTTTGTTACTATAGGTAATTACTATAGGTTTTGGATAGACACAATCTAACAAACGGTAGAACGACAATTTCTTGGTCTCTCTTGGTAAAACGCAAACCAACTCCGCTCTACCATAAGCCACTATTCAACTCCGTATACTTCCTTCCCCTTCACCGTTTCTCTAATATTGTCCATTCTAATGCAGTCTTCAATATTTCATTTCCAATCATAACGCTCTGTATCTATCTTTTCTGCCTCCTTTGGATTTCTCCCAATAATCCTCTCCCTTGCCTCAACATACCTAATACTTCTTTGCATTCGCCTCCCTGAGGAACAGACTCTGCGTTGCCCATCTTGTGTTTAGCTCCTATTCCTATGACTTATCTGACGTGTGAGTGACCCTACTGTGAGCATTTATCATTGCTCCCGTCAGAATAGCTCTAAAGGTCATCAAAATGCAGAAGTCCTTCAACTACCTCAAAGCTGTGTCCCATTGTGAGGGAACAGGTATGATTTAAAATATGCAATTTATAAGCGCTCTGTTTTTTATTTTCTCACGAGTGGGTTCTAAAACTTATTTTGAACAAGTTCTCAGGCGCCAATTTTTTAAATAAGCCATATTTCGCTTTTATCCGCAAATAAAATAATATTGTTTGAAACAAGAGCGAATAGGTGAAGTTATGTTAATGCTTTTACATCTATTTGGTAATTTTGCTGGTGATGGCAGTTATTCATGGGGACGCGATGTATTTCTACAATAATGGCCCATAATTTTTCCGGTAGTACTTCCTTACTATCATAAGATAATCCATAAAATATTGGAATGTTTCATGCCAATTTCTATAAGAACTTACACAAGAAGACCCCGTTTCATCATCCTCGTTTGATAGAGTGCACACTTCTTAACGGTTTCGGCAATAAGTTTTCTATGATATGCATGGGTGTGTCCCAGAAGACGTCGCAAAATTCCCTCTCCGAGAGATCGGAAATGATCGCCGAAAATGAGTGTGGAAGAGAAAGTGCGACTTTACCCCGCTGGGCATTCTGAGGCCTTGCCCACTTTAACTTTTTATCACCAGTAGCTCCCTCCCTCACGTGTATGAAACTACTACTTGGGAAATTGAGGCGAAGGAACAGCTAAAGCTTCGATGGGAGATGGAAAACGAAGCACCGGACCTTCTACAACGAAACGCAAACGGCCACCGTTTGGCACTTTGATAGAAAGCGGAGAATATTGCTTTTGAGTCCATCCCCCACCCCTTCACGGCCTCGTGCTTTTGTTGCGGGCTAAAAAGTTCCGAAAAAGATAGCCACTACGGTCAAGGGGCTGAAGGGAAACAGAGGTAGAGTGAGGTCGGGATGAAGGGGTGATTCGAGGGGGAGCGGAAGAAGGGCGAACGCCGACCTTATATAAGTTCCCAGTCCAAGTTCAGGAAGAAAAAGAGATACCCTCGGAGCGCGTTGTTGTATGTGAGAGAAGGGAACCGGACAGTAATTTTGGAAAGGGAAACATGGCGAGTGAGGAGGAAGAGGTGAGGGGGTGGAAGGGGATGAAGTGAGTCGAAGACGGTGGTTGGTAAGGGGATAGTTGCTAGGGTAAGAAGAGGAGTAGGGTGTAGGGTAGATGAAGAAAACAAGATGAGACACATCCTTTCGGATGAAAATAGAGCGAAGACTTTCCGCGACGTCTCTCTCCCTCGTCCAGACCCTGCCAACGCTGAGGATGGATGGCCAGAAAAGCTTATTCCGTGGGAAACCGTGGAATAGCTTTGAACAATGTTATTTCTCTCTAATACATTTATTTCTGGCAAAAATATTTTCCTCGGACAATAAATCAAAAAACAAAGAGAAATATTTGCCCACTCGAACACGGAGAACTTCCAATCACGTTGTTTTGTTATGCAACATTGGCAAGGAAGTAGTAGTATTAACTATGATCAAAATCGATCACTAAAATAATTGTTAAAAAAAGGATAAAAGGGGATTTTGTCACTTATTTAACTAGATTAATTCCATACCAATAACATTTACGCGTTACGAGATAAGAGTGAGCGTCACTAATATAATTGAGGAATTAATTTGTGAGCCCCTTGATTCACGAACATAGTTAATAACACTTGAGGCATTCAGAAATGTACGGTTTGCCTCAGTTTTATTGCGAAACAGAGGGTATTATCACGGCAGAAAATTACATTGATAGATTTGATAACTAGGATATAATGAGAGAAATAGGGACCGGCACAGACAGTAGCGAGGAATCCCTCGAACGACATGCAGTCATGAAAACACGAACCCGAACGAATAAGCTTAAAGACTAAAATTTAATGATTTGGTCAAACACAATAATTATTAAAAGGTTAATATAGATAGTTATGTGTGTCTGTACTTGACTATTATGGTATTTTAAGAAGTATATAAATTCAAATGTATGTTTGAACTAATATTTCTTCAAGCATATCTGGTGCCTTAACAGCCCCACCATCCACTCTTACGACGGATTGCGGGATATTGTAGATGAAGGAGATTCTCCGAAAAACATCTCAAATAATGCAATATATTAACAAAAATGGTGAAGTTAGGCCATCATAAAAAGCACGATAAACATCTCCTTCTTTACCTAATACAATGAATGTAAATCTTTGGCTCACCCCATGCAAAATCATGCACTTGGAATATTACTTGCAGTAACTCAGCGAACTGCCAATCTCTTCCCTTAAAGATAACACCTTGAAGAACTGAACACCGAAGTACCTTTCCTACCTGTAAAGATAAAAAGAGGTCCATTAACAAGGTAATCTATAATCTTTCTTTTCCATGTTTTATTAATGAATGAGATCGTGAAATGTCATCAAAAATGTAGTGAAATTGAATTAGAGCTAATATATCTATTTATTATTTGCTACATAAAATAACATAGATTTTGCGTTGCGATACTTGCGATGCTTTATTTTTCAAAATTACACACATGAAACTTGATAAGTATCTAGGATCCATGGGAGACGATATTAATTAAAAACTGGATACAGCTCAAAGAAAATCCGCTAAATTTGTAAACAAAAAGCAAGCTAAGATACAATAAGCGAGGTAGACATCGTCACCGACAGACTCAAGTACTCATACTTACCTCTCAATATATATCTAAGTTTCCTTGTGACAAAGAAATAAATAATATGGGACCAAATTATATTGACAGATTCGACCACCGGGATAAAAGAGATGGGAGAACAGAGGAGTCGGTAAAAATTTTCATAAAGACTAAAATTGTACAATTTAGTCAAATGCAACAATATTTCATGATTTTTATGTACATAGTTGCGAGAATCAGTACTAGTATTTCTGTAGAGTAGCTAATACATGTTAAAATAAAATTTAGGAGCAAATATTTAGGATTTGATGGCTGATGCCCTAATAACCCCTGCCACACGTCCCAACGGTGGCTTGCGGGATATTGTGCAAATGGAGATTTAGGTAGTTTTTCAAGAAATTACGTCCTCTTTTTCCGCTATGTTCATCATTCTGAATCAAGGAATAATAAATAAAATCTAGCTATATATTCTTATTTTTTAAATGGATTAAGACTAATAATAGAATTAGTAAATATTGATTTTATAAAAGTAGGAATACCATGACTGGGAAGTTTACAGGATAATTCAAATGACTTGAGATACAAAGGGAAAGGATATCTTACTGTAACGACAGATCAGTACAAGTGGTTAATGAAACAGAAGAAGGCCCCAGTATTGACAGACATATTTACACTTTCTTTCTTTCAAACCGTAATTCGCATTGCTGGAGGAAAAAGGTTAAGAACGACCGCAATTTCAACATATTAATATGATTGTCAATTATCATTCGTATTTCGGACACATCAAGCCACAATTATCGATGTTGTAACGTCATTGTAACGCTTGATTCCTGGTTAGGTTTCCTCCACCTAGGGTTTGAATATTTGCATTGTCTTCAAGGTAATGAATGATCAGGGTTAGGTGGAAGAAGAAGGGAATTTAAAGTCTCAATCACGAATCCAATACAATCGTTAAACAAATAAATAGTTCATTCATGTAGATGAAGGTGGAATTAAAACGATATATGTACCGTGATATAAGAAAACCCAAGACAATTTGCGGTACGAAACGCGAATGTTTCATATTTTCGACAATATTTTACAATATTCGGAATACCCCGTAAGCCGAAAGGCGTCGACGTATTTATTAGTCGTGACATCGTATCGACTAGCGGTTTTCGGTTTACACCATGAATCTCAAGTTCTCATATAGTCAAAAATAACCTCGACAGGAAATCTATGGAGGTTAATATCGGTCTGTGCTGGAATCTAAAAAAAAAACACTGAAAGTTGAGTTTATGGGCCCACACTTTCTCGGATACTTCGGTGACTTGACCCAAAGGTAGTGATAAATATGGATAAAGAGAGAAAAGGAAAGAAGACAAAGGGCTAGAGGGATCGGTAATCGTTAAGAAAATGGAGTGATGGATTGAGATGGTAGGTAGATGCAGGCTCACTACCTCTTCAACTTTGCTGCTCCCACGATGAAAAACATCCCTCTTCATATAAAGGGACTGAGAAATTCAAGTGCCTTGCAGAAGAAGAGGAATTTGTGAGGCAAGCTGAAGTTAAGGCTTCAAAGTACGAGAATCTCGAGGAGATATTTGAAGGGGAGAAGATAAATTAGCCTGGGTAGATTTATCTCTTTCGACTACAGTTCACTATGAACAACCTTAAAAAGTTTTGGAATTAGCTGAACATTTTCGGCACATAAACATTAAGTATTGTTCTAACGTAAACATATATTACGCTAAATGATCTTCGAATTCAAAATATTATGAGAGGGCGCATATATAAGCTTAACTTTTTTTTCGTCATTTGTCAAAATGTTCAAGTATTTGATTAAATTTTCCCTGAAAACGAACACATGATAGAGCAATCCACCAAGACGGTAAAATCCAGTCAATAAGTTAAATGCTGGACTTTCAGGAATAGGTAGCATTTTCTAGGTTTCATCATGGTTTTGAGTCAAAAGCGTAAATATTAAAACTATTTTCATCTGTCAATTAGCTTAAGAAGTCACCATTTTATTTGGTTGGAAAAGCTAAAATAAATGGATATTTTTACCTGGGTTTTTTATTAATTAGTTAAGTAAAAATTTTTATTTTAAATGATTAAATAACAGTTTCACGATCAGTAATACTAGTTAAGTTTCTCAACGGTTATTTTTTAATGCTTTAGCCTAATTTTTTTTAATTGAGATACATTTTTACTGGAGTAAAGAGTGAATATCGAGTATTTCTCTAAAAATCTGTGGAATTGGCAGAAAATGTCATGAAAGATAATTGAATGAATTTAAGTACTAACCTAATAATTTTGGATTATCTTAATAACTTACTTACTTACTAAGAGTATTAAAATCGTATGCTCAATGATATAACAATTTCAACCAGCGAAGAAAAAACATTTCGTTAAAAAAATTCTAAATTACAATAAATTTTCACAATTTTAATCGGCATATTTTTATAAGCATGAATAGATAAAGTTCTGCTTCCATTAAGTATCGACAAAACACCATGTATACGTATAACTACATCTGCTCATAAAAAAATTTATTGAAACAACATTTTCCGGAACTCTAATAGGCATTTTAGCGTTCGCTTAGCAGCGCAGATAATTTGCAAACTTGTCAGATTATACGCTGAATAACGATTCTCCACAAGTCCGTGATACATTCGATTCGCGTTGTAATCCAAATTAGCACCCTAGTTTCGAGCACGGGGATAATACCAAACCTGTATCACAGCGAAGAGAAAGGAAAACCGACGAATTTTTTTTTTTAAAGGGCCACACATTCGAGCAACTCACGTTCCTCGTTAACAAAAAGCAAAATTGGTGGTAGCGTCACTTTTAATCTGACACTGCATAAGCCCCGAGTATTTTGATCCCTTTAAATCCATAGTTACCCAGGCTTGCGTTTCCGGGAAGGAAGGATCCTCTCCCAAAATCCAAAGGAGGGTAATTGGGGACGGAACATGAAGCAAAGGGAGGTAAGGGAGGGGGTGAATGGGATAGTATGGATAAGAGAATACGTGAGCAGAAGAAATTGTGGGATGGGTCGGATAATAGGAAGGGAACGTACAATTTAAAGAGAGGAGTGACCTAATGGACGATGTAACCAAGTAACTTCAGTTCACCGTAAACATTGGAGAAAGGGAAATGAAATTGACCCACAAAATGGGCCTTCCGGATCAAAGTATTTGGATGCTCACTATCGATTGTTCAATCCAGTGGGGTAATCTCCTTCAAAATGGGAAAAATCTTTCTAAGAAAATTTATGGATGCATATTAATAATAAAACAGCAACTATAATCAGCGACAAAAAAATAATTCTAGGGTAATTAAACTATTTCCGTTATCTTGCATAAAATTCATCAAAACTCTCTCTGTATACATTTTAAAGTCCTAAAAATTATAGAAGTAAAAAGGCATTATATATTATTATAAAATAAATATACAACAAATTAAAATTCGCCCACTTCAACTAATACAGATGAACTCTCACGCGTAATTGAACAAAGAGAAAAATAGATATTTTTCTTCTAATAACGAAAAAATATAAAAGTATAGACATGAAAATGAATCCAACAGAGCCATTAACATAAGTTTGAAGAAATTTAACGAGCCTAAGTGTTTGTGTACATGGTATTTAATTAATCCAAATGCACATACTTTGGCCTGAAGGATAATAAAAGTAGTTTGTATCAAAATACCATATAGTATGTCACAAATACTCCGCCAATAAAAAACCATAATATTTGTGTTAATTATTTTATGAAATTGTAAGTATAAGTGAAGTATTAGATCAAGTAATATCATTTTTCCCTCAGAAGGGGAAAATGATTTTACGAAGGAAAAAATGTCATTTCATTTTTCACACTTAAAAGTTCTATCGAATACGAATGCGAGGGTTGCGATTTATATTTTAAGTCTAAAAATGAAAAGACAATAATTTATTTTTTCAAATGACTTTATTGTTTTCCGAAGTATTCTCCATGATAATCAATACACCTTTACATACGCTCGAACCAATTTTCGTAGCACTTTCTCCAATCCGATTGTGGTACCTCCAAAACATGGTTTTTTAATTCATCAACGGTTTCTTCAGTGGCCGAAAAATGTTGATCACACAATGTTCTAGATGGACGATAATATAAAAAAGTAATTTGGTGCTAAATCAGGGCTGTACGGAGGATGATCCATCAATTCGACGTTTTGGCCAGTCAAATAAGTAGTTGTTTCAGCCGATCTGTGAGAGCTTGCATTGTCATGATGAAGAATGATCCTTCCTTGCCGCTTCTTTTTCCGTATTTTATCAAGCATTTCTGACAAACAAATGTTCGTGTACCATTTAGAATTCACGGTTGTAAGTTGCTCAAACAGTACGGTTGTCCAACTTCCAGATGTTACGAAGAAAGAGGCGATCATCTGCTTCGTACACGTATCACTTTTGTCGGATTTGGCTAGTCTTGGAAGACCCATACGGAGGATTCCTGTTTTCTTTCGGGCTCATACGCATAGATCCAGAATTCATCACCTGTGTAGATTTTAAAATCAACTATTGATGCACCGCTAATATAATTATTGAGGATTTTTTGCAAAAATTGAAACGAGCATCTTTTTGAGCTTTTGTTAAATTATACGAGATCGAACGCGAACAAATTTTTTTCACAGCAAAATGTTCATGCAATATCTTATTGATCCTCGTCACATTAATCCCGAAGGATGCCTCAATTTCAAAAGGTTACATGACGATCTTCCTTTACTAGTTCTTGTACAGCATCAATGATTTCTGGCACAACTGATTTTGAACGACCTTCACGACTTTCGTCACTGAGCGAACGGTGGTCATGATGGAAATCGTTATACCAGCGTTTCCATAGCATGGGGCTTCATCGCCAAAACTGGAAGTAAGAATCGATGCATTCCTGTCTTGATAATCCACATCGAAAGTCGTAAAAAATCATCGTACGAGAGTGTTCACGAGTATCTCTCTATTTTTTCCCTGAGACAGAAATTTCGAATCAGTGTAAATAACACAAGTTATGATCAAACGACATTCAGCTGAAAACGCCAGATGACGCTTAAAGCACTTAGTTTTGTCAAGGCTAAAAATATGAATAGTAACCCTCGTACATTAAATTTTTCCTAATCAAATTACTCTCACCTTTTTTATCAATAAGCTGGTTTATTTTTAATGACACTGTCTCCTACATTAGGACTGTGAATATCACTGTTTTCTTAACAGTTTACTTTATTTTTGTCTTATAAGAAGAACAAAGTACGTGTAGCATTGGACAAAGGGATAATCTGGTTTAAAACACCTCTAAAAATGCGAGCTGAAGGAAAATTAATTATGTTCATGAATAATTAAGGCCTACAGCGTACTTCAAAGGGTTGACCTCAAGCGGTAATTATCTCCCCTAATATGTATAATTTGGCTTGGAAGCGAAGTTCTGCTCCAATAAAAAAATGCGGCATTGGATGATTAAAGATAAAAATAAATTGAAGCCTAAAGCTACCAAATATATCATGGGACAAAGGAAAAAATATATAAGCCTCAACACCTCAATTACGTGATCACTGAAAATTACATTTTAAAAATACATTATACAATCCGAATTCATCATTGGGTTCGTCTCATGGATAGTTTATAAATTAATTCTCTAACGCGTAATTTTTTAAAACCAAGCTGCTTGCCTATTCATTCAAACAGTATTCCATTGACCAAGGCTTTGATAGGATCATTTCGACTTAGCGAAAATTCTAGGAAATTTAATATAAACTCTGGATGAAGAAGAGGTGAACTGGTGAACTATCAGTTTTTCTGTGAATCACCGGTAATGACGTAGTTAGAACATTTTAACAAGTTTTCAAAAATTTAATCAGGAGATATTATATATATATACATATATATATACATATATATACATATATATATATATACATACATATGACTATTTAGTGAATTTTATTGTGCACGTTCGTGGGTTTTCCAAGAAAGTGACTATATATATATAGTCACTTTCTTATAGCCATAAACACAGTAATCAACCCGAAGGTCGGTTTAGTAGGTGATGGTAGAGCTCACCCGGCGTGTGAATATTCACACATCAGGGTAGGGGGGCCAGTTCCTTTCTCTGTGCCAGTTATGGTTTCCCAGGAAGATCTGGTACCCGAAAATTCAACTGGCTTGGGTGGAGCTGCCGGTGCCCAGAGTGCCTTGCCCGGGAATCGAACCCGGGACCCTCCGGTCAATAGTCCAACGCTCTACCCACTAGACCACCGTGACCCGCTATGTATATATATATATAGGTTTATGTATATATATATGTATATATATACATAAACCATAAACACAGTAATCAACCCGAAGGTCGGTTTAGTAGGTGATGGTAGAGCTCACCCATGTACCAAGCCCGACGGCGTGTGAATATTCACACATCAGGGTAGGGGGGCCAGTTCCTTTACCTGTGCCGGTTATGGTTTCCCAGGAAGATCTGGTACCCGAAAACTCAACTAGCTTGGGTGGAGCTGCAGCTGCCCAAAGTGCCTTGCCCGGGAATCGAACCCGGGACCCTCTGGTCAGCAGTCCAACGCTCTACCCGCTAGACCACCGCGACCCGCATATATATATATATATATATATATATATATATATATATATATATATATATATATTTATTTATTTATGTATTTATATTTTTTAATTGAAAACTATCGTAAAATGAACCATAATGGGCCAAGTTAGTAGATTATGGGACCCCCATTCAAAGTAATCCTAAAGGTTTTACTTTCATAATGAAAAACACACGAAGAAGTTCTTGATACAGTGGGGGGAGAAGATGATTTCTAGGTGAAATCCAAAGGAATCTGTAAAAATGGGTGGAGAGAATTTTGATTGGCGATGGGATTTTGAAAACCGTAATAGAGGAGAGGCAGGAGAGATAGGAGGAGGAAACGATAGACATGTTCCACTGAATTAAAGAAGATGGAATTCATTGCAGGATTTAAGAACAGTGTAATGTAATATTTGGTAAACATTAAATTTAAAATCCAAAACCTAACATAAACTGCAGACTGTGCACAAACAATAAAAATTCGTTTATTGAAACCACTTTTACCGTCTGAAAAAGAATTATTCCGGAAATTTAATTACATGGACTAAAATAGGACCCACCAACGCATATGGTACACAGGTTTTGATTGGAAAAACCACACCGTGTACCATAAAAAATGGTTCGATAGAATGTTTGGTGAAATTGTTTATATAATAGTGGAATGAAGTTGATCCACTAGATTCAGCATGAGATTTCTACAGAAATCAACACTGCGTCATTTTCTCGAAAGTGGACGGAATTCTGTATCAGTCATATAGAAATATCCATCACATTACCGAGAGTAACAGCTTGGTTTATTTTTAAGGATTTTATAGTGGTTTTCAGAGCATTCCAATGTGCTAGGAAAACATTTATCGCACACAATCTTTGGTCGATGATGAAATGCACGTGCTTTGACTTCATGAACTGTAAACTCACGAAAATATTCACCTAGAAGGTTTTAGAAAATCAGTCTATTTGAATGGAACGGGAAGAAGATCTATTGAAGCGCTTATGCTGCCCATATAAGGACAATTGAGATAAATTTAAGATTTAGTATCTTAAATATTTAAGTAAATCGAATTGGTTTGGCTGCATATAGATAAATGCGAGTTTTAAAATGGGGGATGAGCAATTAAAACATTTATAACTAACATCTCTTACAACTTTTTTCTCTAATTTGTCGATATCGTGCGATTGTTTTCATAGTAGGGATATCGTTTCTTAGCGGGTAAAACGTTTGGTTATCCTGGCCTGAGTGCGGGGTTTTATATTGGGATGAATACGGACATGATCACTTTAAGCTGTTAGTGTAAGTTTTATGACAGCAGACTTTTCCTACCAAACACTGTCGGCTAAAGGAAAGGCACTTCCATTCATCAGAACCCCAAAGTCATACTTAAATGCACGTCTTGTTTTGCTTTATTCTCTAGGAGTCAGTAGTTGGCCGTACTCTTCACTTAGACGTTGGCTATAGTTCTGGTCTACCATCTCAGTTCGCCTGAAAGCCTTTCTTTCCAGCTGTTACCTTTTCTCGTCATTGAAAATAATCATTTTACATATTGTTAAAGCAATAACTTTGGGACATGTATTGATATAATTTTCAAACCTACAGATGTACAATACCGGCTCATAGGACGAGAACTTAAAGGAATAATTTTCTATTAAATGTCCGTTTTTAGAATTATGATATGCGAGGTTAAGTCAATAAATAAGTCGCAAACGTAAGCAAGACAAAAAGAGGATTTGTTATGAATATCTCATTGGAAATACTTGAAACATCTACCGTACAGTACCGTCTTAGCCTCCACTGAATTTTTTTGATCTTTTTGGGTCCCTAGAAAAATATTTGTGTGGCCGTCGTTTTGAAAATGATGTTGCCGTAGCCTAAGAGGTTACTCGTTGGCTACGACACCAAACTAAAAGACTTATTTTATGCCGGCTGTCAAGAACTTGCAAGGAGATGGAATAAGTGCCTGAATTTACAGAATAAACATGTAGGAAAGTGAAATAAATTGCAGGGAGTTACTTTCATTATTATTGTCTCTATCCAATTTACGAACTATTTATTGACTTAACGTCGTATTTGCACCACCCAGACCCACCGAAACGAAGAGAATCGGTATTAATACCCGACTCTAATGGAGCGTTCCCAACTCTTTAAAACTTACGTGCTTAAGTATTTTATTTTGCCTCTCAATGAATCGACAGGGGAGAAACAAGAGGGCAGAGCACTTTGAGAGGGCTGCGAAGAGAGTGAGAAGAAATCCCGAAAGGAAGGAAGCCGTTCTTCTCCTCAAAAAAAAAAAGAAATATAAATGCGAATATGAAAACGCACCCCTCTCAATCCTCCAGCGCACAAATTCCCTTTCAGAGGAGGACAGCGCCTCCGACCACTCCGTGTCCAGTACACGAATGTCGGGGACGCTGGCACGGCCGCCCACCCCCTCCAACCAACCCCTCCACCCACTCACTCCATCGTTGCAGGACAAGCGAGAGGCGCAGCCCGCACTCAAGGTACTTGAATCGATAAGGGAACATGGGAATGCTGTGTCGAATACGCCGGGTGCCACACTGCGTAAGAACGGTTATGAATGGATCGTTATTGGCGTAGTCACCGAGGGTCAACGTCGGTCACGTAACTGGGTACACGTCGCACGGTTGAACGTGATAAATGGGAAACGGAGGCATCCTGGGGGTAGAAAGGACGACTCAAGATGCGGCAGAAAAAAATGAAAATGAAGACGAAATGGACAGAGCGCATCCTTTGATTGAGCAAGTCCTTTGAAGAGCTGGTGAAAAGAGAAAAGAGAAGCAAGGAGACGACACGAAGAGAAGAACAAGAAACCATAATTGGACACATTTTGAGGTACAATAGCTAAAGGATGACCTTCATGGAAGGTCCACGGGAAAAGAAGGTCTACAAGAACCCCCCCCACTTTGGGAATGCAGCCTATTAGTGGAAGACCTCGGCATAAGGAACTATGAAGGAATTCATATAATTATAAATAATTTAAGTTTTGTTTGATGGGTTGCAGGAAAATGTAATAAGATTGAAAGAGAGTGTTGATGCTCCTCTTTAGTTAGGTCACATTGGAAACACGCGGAAAGTGTTAGGAACACATTGTAGAAAAAATTGATTCTGGAGTTGTAAAATTTCAGAGAATATCCACCGTCATATTTATTTTTGAAAATTGCAATTTGAAAAGAATAAGCAAGACGAGGATGTTGAAGGAATTAGGCCGAGAACCCTGCGATTCAAAAAGAGGCAAGACTTTGACTAATAGGAAATAACAGAAGACCCGATTTTTCTTGCAACACCGAGAATATCAAATACTAAGACCCATACTCGTCAATCCAAGTAGCACTTATAACAATGGCGATAAATTCACACATTTCCAATAAAAATTTGTTCTGATAAGTTACTGTTTTTTTCTCAGTGAGATTTTAACTTCATGAGCATCATTCGAAAAAAGTTTATGTTCACATTTTGAATACTCACAGCCATACAGCTCAAACCATCGCATTGTCTCGAGAGAAAGAATTTGGAAACTACCGGGATATTCTATCAAACTTTAAGGGTATAAAAGGCGGTCTTGAAGGATGACGGTGTGTTTCTTTCAATTTTTTTTGCATTCAAATTGAAATTCATCATCTTTAAGAATACAGAGAGTCTAGGAATTTCTGAACAATAATTTAACGTTTCCAAAATAAAAGGCAAATGAGTGTTGAATTGAAGAAGTTCCACATACTAAATTTATTGTTGCTGCAAAACTTAACGTTTTTATAGAACGCTAAAGATTCCGCCAACAGTGTACGAGAATTTTTTCAGAAAATCATCCACCTCAATGTTATTTTTGGGATAAAATTTCATGTGAGTCATTCTTTGCCAAAATTGTATTGCTTGTTGCATTCAAATCTCAAAAGTGAGTTAATAATATCTTATGCAATTCAGCAAAATCCTCTCACCGAAAATAAATGAATTCGAACCTTTCCACTGCACTACTATATTTATTTTATATTCTTAATATTCCATGCTTATTCTTAATTGAGATCGTTTTCTTTTTTCGATAAACTTTTCAGTTCTAATTAAATATCCTGGAATACAGACGCGATGTTTGCACGTATACAGTCTTCCGCCCTGGGATTCCTGAGGTAGATATGAACCCTTATTTTGCAATGGGGTTCTTAAAAAGGGGGTCATACCCCACACTTACACATTACACGGTTTAAATTGGTGGTCCACGTTCCACTCCGTCACCATGACCTAACAAATTACGGTCCCGTGAATGGTCTTGAGTTTGCGACCTCAACTCTCGGAAGCCGCCGGTGAATGGAATGGGATCGGAGGCGGGAAGGCGGAGGGGGGAAACGTAGGTATCTGCCCATGCAGCTACTCCGCTCCGTAACTTCCTCTTCCACGGTCGTCAGTCGTCCCCAAACAATTACTGAATTTCGTCATCTCCTCGCTCGCCCGCCCAGAATCCCCGACCTCCCTCCCGCAGGCGACGTGCAAGTTCAGGCGGAAGCTTAAAAACTTGGAGGTGAAGTTCTTTCTACATATCCACTTAGCCCGCCTTCCCCAAACCTGCGGAAGAAAAAGTTTTAGGCGAGCGTGTCGCGCGAGGATGTCTTCAGAAGTCTTGAGGCGGCAAGAATTCGAGAGGTTTGGTTAAGACGTGGGGTATGCACGAAATCGGATTATTTCACTCGTCCTCGAGGAAACTCGCGGATTAAATTGCACCACAAATATTGCGCGCGGAACCGCCGAACTTGCAGACTGACTGGTTGAACGATGTAAACTGAGCATGGGACGAAAGTAGATGTTCGTTCAGGCGTAAATGTAAAGTTTGGAAATTATATTAGGGTTCCGGAACTTGAGGATACTTTTACGGAATTATAACTTTTCTTACTCACGAACAAAACGGTATGGATAACAAACGCACAGTAATCAAAGAATAGCTTGATAGATGTGGTTACAGCTCACCTAATACAATGCTTAGCCCAACGGAGTGTAAAATGTACACTGAAGGGCAATAAAGATGGTCAATTCCTCTACATGTGCCGTCTATGGTTCCCAATATGATATGGTACCCAACAAATCACACGATTCAGTTGAAACCAGCGCTATATAAAATCTGTCCTTATTTTTTCCATCAGAATGCTTCATTTTAATTAATTGTATGCAACCAATTCAGCTCCGTAGATATTCTTAACGTGCTATCCACAAGTTTGGTCCAATGGTTGTATCTGTCCATTATCAATCTTCATTGAGTTCGATTCTTGCACATTATAGTCCCAATTTTAGTCAAGCTAGATCTATCTACTTCATAATTTCTATTTGTTAAATAATGAATAATTAAGTACCAATATTTAACATATGTGCTAATTGGTACAGTTGAATAATTTTCGGAACTCACCAAATTTCTGACCAAATCTTGAAGAATCTTCGATACAGTTTTATGAACGTGATAGCAACAACCAAAAACATTGGTGTTTTCATACTTATTTTTATCAATTATTTAAAGTGATTATGAGGAGAGCATTTAATTTAAAAGTGGTTTCTCACAAGCAGGGAACTTCATATTCATAAGATAAAATATTTTACTGATATTTTTTATGTTATTTCGCGAATATGCATTCATAAAATCCGACAGGAGATTAACATAAAATATTGTGTGACATAAATCGCTCAGGTTGGCTAGTTTGTATTTCATTTTCATCGAGTTTGAAGATTGCTGATGCTGGATCACAGAGATTCTGACAGTTTTGTAAATGTAAACACGATTTGCCACTCAGTTGAAGTCGATTAGACTTTTGATTGAATGAAAATCGATCAGTTAAGTATCTATTATGGTATGCAGTTGATACTTTAATCAGTGGTCCTTCTGAAAATATCTTCGTAATATCCTATATGTCATGCCTATCCATAAATTGCCTACTTCAACCTATATATAACAAAATTGCAGAGCTCAACCCTCAATGACATTCGTACTAGTAGAGGATGTATGGGACTAGAGTGCAATGGCTCGTCCCTATTCACCTTGGAGAGTCATCAATCTCTGGGTTGCCATAGCGGAACCACCCAACCTCAATTCGATAATACAGCTCGTATCTCTCGAGGTTCTTTTCTCTTGATAGTGTTTTTTTCATTTCTGTCTTCAATTGCCCTTATCTAGTATTGAATGTTACTGAGTATTCCGACGTGGTTCCCACCGGTCCGGTTGACCTCCCTATGTAAATTGCCATGGTGCATTGAAAAATATCCGATGAAATACACGCTTCTAATTTTCAGGGTTATCTATAGTTTTCTAACTACGCCCGTTCTTCTGAGGACACGCTCGGAAGCTACTGCATTCATCCGCTTGACTTTTATTATTATCCTACGGAACCAGACCTCTATTTCTTCAGATGAATTTTCTGTTTTTTCCAGCCCTAACCTCAGAGGATAAGTATTTTTTTCACGAATATTATATCGCTCATAAATCTACAATGTAATCGTATGCAGATGCAATACACCTAATACTTTATGGATGCGTTCAGAATGCAGATAGCAATACTTCTTTCAATATCAGTCAAATTCAGAAAATAGCGGAATTCACGAAAAAAAAACATCCCACGCAAAGGAAATCTACTAACAGTTCCGTTGCCTCGTGGGAAATTACAATTTTCGTTTCCTTTGTACTAAGATTCCGAGAAATATGGCTCTCAATAAATACAATGTCGTCTTTCTTAGTTCTGGTATACGAAATTAATGAACGAAGTAGGGAAGCCCCATTCGTTTTAAACGGTTATTCTTCACAAAAGTTATAAACGGTAATGACAAGCAGTAGTACAATGCTTTGTGATACGGATTGAAATCATTTGCTAACTTTAAATTTAATGACAGATAGATTTCACAGGAATGATATGGTTTACGGGTATTTCAAATTTGTAGATCGAATAATTAATCATGCACCGACTAACATTTTTCGTTCGAGACCCGAACTTTTAATTACTTATACGTACACTCGTAGATCTAAGAAGTAGAATATTTCATCGTGGTTAAACGTTCTCAAATTTGAAAATTATTTTGAAGTAACTAATTGCCCCCACTAATACGTGGAGCAATACCTATAACATCCATTCTACATTTCTTCTTGCACAGATAATTTCCATTTCCTACTTCTCCTAGTACAGCAATTTTCCCTTTCGCAATTGAACCCTTTTGAAGTTATCCTGCCTCAGCCTATATCCTATTTCTCCCCCTTCTGCTTCTTATTGTCCTCCATAGGCTTCTCCTTTCACCTAACCTTTATGTATATCTTCTTTGTAACTCGGCCTATCCACTTCATGTGCGACATACTTCTGTAGCACCGTATTTCCATTGTTTTCAATCCATCTCTTTTTCAATAGTCCTCCCATATTTCATCGCATATACCACGCTCCCATCATCACATCTGTAGAAAAGCAGGTCTCATATGTGAGTTATAATGAATAGCTTCCTAGTAAACACGCCATTACTATTAATATTAATGAATTACTTTTTCCCGAAATGATTAGGGATTGAAACAAAACACAGATTAACACTCCAGCTTCTCTTTTATAACATATTCACTTCCCAGTACCGATTCCTATCTATACGTAGGTGAAACCCTTCCTCTATATCAAGCTGTGGTTTGCAGGGCATAGTACCCTGTTAACAAGAATTTAGGTATTATGAATGGTTATGTTGATCTTGATGGTTATGCTGATCTGATTACAGTGCAGAGCTTGGCCAAATAAAGTTTCAAAAACCTAAACAATACGAAGAATAAATCAATCATTACTGGAGGGAACTTAAAAAAAAATAATACAAATAAATTCGAAAAAATCCACAGTTTGCAATTATATCTTCTAACAACATCCGAAATAAATTAAATTTCAAAATAATTTGACAAAATGGAGATTCTTAAACTGGGCAAAAGAATTTTGTCAATAACATAGGAGAAGAAAATATACTCTATCGTAAGCTATCCGAAGGCAGTTATTCTAGAAACTAGTTAATACTATTTTATATTGAAATGCTTGATTTTTTATGTTATGGGTGAAATATTCATTAATATTAAAATAAATAAAATGACACACTGAATACACTGCTTATTCTATAATGCATAATATGTTTCCACCAATAGATTTGGATATATTTCCTCGCTATTTTAATATTGAAACTAATTAAAGCATAAGC
Source organism: Hetaerina titia (assembly GCA_037158775.1). NCBI lineage: Eukaryota > Metazoa > Arthropoda > Insecta > Odonata > Calopterygidae > Hetaerina > Hetaerina titia. The sequence goes on along the minus strand of CM073776.1, from coordinate 64,856,334 downwards.
TCCATGGTCAGTACCTCGGTGGCATTAAATTTGGTTTAAGGAAGATTCGAGAGAAATTTCTTCGCGCAATACGTTGGGTAAACACCAGATCGTACATAGTTTACTTATGATTTATTCTCGTATCGTATCTATCACAGTGATTGTATAATTCTCACAGTAATGCTTGAAATCCTTTGACTGATTGGCTAATTAACTCTCAATCATCCGCAAATCTAACTGACTAGCAGATTTCCTTACTTTCTTTCACTTCTACCTCCGGCTGTTTTCACATCTACCATATTATTTCCTCTTCAAATTTTAGATATCTATTGAAATGAACAAGTAATAATTGATAACCTTTCGTTACTCCATTGCCTAGTGTTTCACATCCCGACTCAACTCACTATCCGCGCTTGTGCAGTTTTACTCTTTCCCAAATTCTGCAATACAACTGTACAGCGTATATGAAACAATCTCACCACCAAGATAGTCATAAATTCCAATTTAATTAAGGATAAAAATAATTCTTCTGGCGAGAATCAAGCCTAATGATAATTAATGCCCTTCTTAATTGAGCCTTTAACAGGGGAAGAGATGGTTGTTCCCTTATTTTATACTTGGATCTAAGTAGGTTTAATAATGCATTATAATCGCAGTGTAGCGTTGCGGTAAAGAGGTATACTGAAACAGGTTTGCAGTAACTCTTTATCAGAATTAATGGGTAAAGATGAGAAGCTTTCCAGCACGTAATAATGACACTCCTAAATGCGGAATTTCCCGTTGGATATTTCACAAAAAATTGCAGCGTTAGTAATACGTATATTCTTTCTGAGGAGTTTTTTCATTGCAGTTCTGATGAAGGATGGTTTATACTCCGATAGGTAAAAAAAAAAAAACATTCTCTCTTTCGCAGGCCACTAATAATGGGTAAGCAGTTATCATACGGTGCAGAGGGTAATTGGAGATCAAAACAAGAGGCTCCATCCGAAAATTGAAAGTTAACAGGTTTAAGGTTCAGTACATGCAATAATTTACCACCCCATTTTTTACGCCGTCCAAAGAAAAAATACAATAGAGCATTGTCCAAGTCCCCTGGAAGAGAATTTATTTTCAGCTTGCCATCAATAATCAGACAGAACAGAAGGAAAGAAGTGGGTGTGTTGAACAAAATATAGCAATTAATTATACCAGGAATACAAGGAAAAATATTTATCGTTAGTTTTTATAGACTATAATCCGATGAAGTAATCCAATGAATTATCAATTATAGTGCCTAAAATGCTACTTAATTCCAGTACTTTAGGGAAATTTTATACCAAATTAATCTTATGAGATTACCATTAAGTCCAACTCCCATGGCAACTTTTCCAGGCAACTTTCCCTGAAACCTTATTTATTCAAGGAATTTTCCTCATTAAATGAAGGCATGATTAATGATATTAACTAATCATCTCGCATGTTAAAAATACACATCCACAATAGCTCAACTATAGAAGAAATTTATGGTTTCATTTTAGTATCCATCTCTTTATTCCTACTTAGCCCATGTATAACAATGACGCAAATTGAACAACAGTCGACTTTCAGCTATTTGTTATTTTTACAGTGAACAGATAATTGTGAGAAAAATAAATTTGCAGTTTTCTGCAGATTTGAACAGATGAACCAAACCGGAATCAAGCACTTCATTAATATCCTTGTCATTTACAAAATTGGTGGTCTAAGATCCTAAATACTTTTCCCTTAGGTAATTAATTCATCAACTCTCTAGCGCATTGAATATGTGTTTATTGTACCTATAATGCCCAAGAAGGTGTGAACCATTCAGTCGTAGAAAGTTTTTCTCGTTTCTCATCCATTATATTAAGAATATAGGAAATTTTCCTCAAAGTTTAGTCATTACGGTTCTTCTGTAACGTATGCTATTTTTTTGCTATTCTTCTACTCTTATAGAATGTTTGGGCTGAAGGAAGATTACTTAAATCTTACTAGATGGCAATTACACTATTTGTGATACCTTCCTTTAAATTCATTCTCTTTTTTTTCAGGAATTCATACTCTCAAACGAATCTGAATCTTTAATTATACTTTTCTCCGAATAATTTCTAACTCTTAATTTCTGCCAGTTTTAAATGAATTGTTCCACCATTACGACCTAGACAATTTTTTTCACCCCGTATTACATCACGTATCAATTGTGATGCCGGTCTACACAAAATCCCTAAATTTCGCTTCCAGTAACCATGACCTGCTTTTCCCATTCTTTCCAGTCTCTTTGCTTTTAATACAGACACCATCGCCTCTCTTTGTTTGAACATTACCATCACTTTCCTTAAATGTCATTCATGATACTTTTGAACTAATTCACGCTTGTGATTATATGTTATATGCTTCTATGACATATTATTTATCATGTTTTTGATGAGCTTAATAAGCCAACCACCTTTTTTAACGTAAATTAAAAATTGTTCACTTTTGATGATGATGTTCGTGATCCTCTTGCCCAAAGAATGGTATTTTTGGTTGAACCCTCCCAATTTTAGAATACTGTTCACCGATCTAGTTGACCACCTGCCCAACTACTTTATAGAGTTACTCAACAGACCTCTTAATTTCTTTATTGCCATTTCCCGTTATCGCACATCTTCCTTCAAACATTCGACCCGGGACTTGACTCTCTCATCCCTTGGTAATTCCCATCTCCAACGCCGTCGATTGCTATCTGATATGGAATTCTTACATTGAATCTTCAATGGAACACTCCGTACCAACGACCTTCTTCCTCTCTTCTCTGTTCGTGTTCCCTCTAGACCAACACGTAACTGGAGTCTGATGCAGATTTCAAAATTCCGTGTTTTGATCTCCCAACGTTCCCTGTTCCATCGAATCCCCGCTATATTTAATTCCCTAACCATTCAGTGTTCTTCTCTGGACCTTTCATCCTCACTCACCCTTTTCACCTCCTTCCTGATAATCATTTAACCCTCTATGCTTGCATATTTGCTCTCCTACTATGTTACCGTGGTTCTTGACATTTATTTTTGTCAGTTTGTCAATGTTTTTTATTGCTCTTACCCTTGCTTTTTATGCATATTATATGAATTGTCTGTCAGCCAATTTAAAAGCCTTTTTGCCGTTTTTGGATGATTTGTTAATAAAATAAATAAAAAAATAATGAATTGAAGGACTGTTCTGGAGTTTCTGTATGCATTTTTTTTAATAAATATGGCATTTCGTCGGCACTTCAACCTGCTTCTCCAGGGGAAGTACAATGCGTTCATTCATTCCGGCTTATATAGGCTTGAGTACCTATATGTTAGAGAAATTAGGATAGGAGCCATTTGCTTTACGGAGAGAGCAGGCGGGGTTTAGGCTTTTGGATAGGTACAGGACATTTGAGTTTTCTTATGATACCGTGGTAACTGTTACGGCACCAAATTATAAATGTAAATTAGACCACAGGGTTAAAGTAAGACAGAGGTAGACACTATCACAGATAGGTCCAAGGACTTACTCTGACCTCACACGATTAACGATAGTAACAAAATTGAACCTAAACACTACAGTATATTCCTATTAAAGAAAATTTGAATAATTCAGATAATTACTGCTGAATGTATTTAAGTATGACTGTGGGTATATACACGATAGTTTTGGTAAGTGTACAAATATAGCAGCGCGCTTTTATCGAATTTTCGCCTTCACGTCCGCATCCGAGATGAAATGGTTACCCCTAAGATGTCTTGAGTTGAGGGAAAAAAATGAAATTCGCAAGGCGCAAGATCGGCGGAATATGGAGGGTTTTGTTTGTTCTCGTCTGTGAGACGGCGTGGTAACCATCGTGCACAGATTTTATGGTATCCCAATTGTTCAATAATGAAGCTGGCACGTTTCTTGGCTGTTCCAATATGGTTTGCAATACGCTTTTGAGTAATTTGCTGGTCATTTTGAGTCAAATCTTCGACAAGTTTGCGATATTTATTGTCTGTGGCAGTGATCGGACGTTCGCTTCGTGTTTCATCAACAATTATGACTTTCCAGGCTCGCAACCACGAAATTTTACTACCAATCGATTTACAGTAGATTTATCACGAGCATCATCACCATAAACAGGCTTTAAATGATAATTATTTTCAGTAGGAGTCACTTTTTCAGTAGTTAAATATTCGAAAACAGCACACTGTTTAACTCGCGATGGAATAGTACTAGAACACGTCTCCAAACTCCCGCTTCTCAAAGTACACTAATAGAATATAACGACCTTGAACCTGCGCATGCGTGTTGAGGGGGAATGTTACTTCCACATACCACCAGGTGTGTTTCTGAAGGTCATTGTGGTATACAAGCATTTGTGCATTAGGTTTCAGCCTAACCACGTAATAAACGTAAATATTTTCCTGAGTGTTATGAAAAATAATTGTTTTCGAGGAACTAAAAGAGTTTCCAAAAACGTCGTTTTGGAAAATTACTGAATGGCAAACAAAACCCACTAGACTACAGATATATTACGAATTAATCTTCCTAAAATTTATTCCTTTAATTCTAAGAATTTAATTATCATGATAGATTTTATCAGTAAATGTTTTAAAGCGGAATACGCTGTGTTAAATTAGGGTTTCAGGAAATCGAGCCAATGACAAAAACCGCATAACTACAATTGCATAAAATATTGGCTAATAGCTAAAGGTACCCAGCGTTGTTACAAAGTTTTCCAATTAACAGCCATCCAATATTCCTCCTCTCGTTCCAACCAAGATCACCAAGAATTCACGAAAAAAATATTCCTTCCATAAAAAATACGAGGAGATATTATCTGCTGACGAATTGTACATGCAAGGCAAGGAAGTTTTTAAGAAAGCACTGAAATGTACCTTGAGTGCAATTCAGTGTCTTCTCACTGACAATAATATGATTTCAGAAATATGTATACGCCAGCACTCAGTATCTACACGCGAAGTATATTTTAAAAAAATAAATATATATATGGTCTAGCCTGACATGACTTTCGTTTTAAGGAAATGCAGCAGTTTCAGTGTTCCATAAAAATTTTGATCGATAAAACGAGAACTAATGAAGCTGAGCGCATTTTGAAAATACTATTTGGTTTTCAGCGATGGTAAAATTTTTATTCAGGAGACCGTAATATTTTTGGATCAATGGAAAAATCAAAATTCAATGAGAAAAACGTCTCTTAAGAAAGGAATAAAGGGATATATCAATAGTAAAAGTATATGACTAACGTACGTGTGATACCAAACAAATATGCGCCCGTCTTCTGCGATCTAAAACAAAGCTGTGTCATAATTAAGAGATTTGAGTGTTCAAATGCGTTCCATATGGTCGCAGGTTCAAAGGTGATATATTTGGACAAATCTTTCAAAAGTCGAAGTTTGATAATTAGTCATTAGAACTTAATGGGAAACCAAATACTGAGATAGACATAGGAACTGGCCTCCATACTCATTTATTGTGTGATTTCGGACGAATTCGTTCTTATTTTGTGTTGAGCCCAAACATTCACTCGTCAAAACCATTCTTTGGGTTTATTGATTCAAAAATTGTATCTTAAAAACTTTACATCAATCAAATAACACATTGCAAGTTAACAAATTCCAACAGCGGTGCTCCAAAGAAATAACAAGGCAATTGGAATGCACGCAAATTACCGTTTTATGTCATCATACATTTGGAAAAGTAAACGGTTGGAATGGCACCCAAAACTCTTTTCGAAATGAATAAGGGTTCTTGAGTTCTGCAGGAGCGTTTTCGTACACTTTCAATTATTTCCCAATGAGACATCAGAGATCATAAAAGATAAAAGATTCAATTCCTCCCACGCCATGAAACAAGTCCGAGTATCCACGGAAAAATATCCTGCATCCATTCACTCCCGGACTCCATGCAGGTCTTCTTTTCCGGAGCCTTTGGATACGGAATCCGAGGCTTCTATATTTATGCCACCCATCGTGTCGAGATAATCTCATTCATTGCTATGGGAACGACGGCTCCCTTTGATGTCTCGGAATTCGGATGGGAGGGGATATTAAGGACGTCACCTCTGAAATGGAGAACTCCTTTCTGAGGCGGGAGGCAACTCCGAACCCGCGTCCCGCCCACCCCTCGAATGGGACTGAATTTTCAAACCCAAAGTGCGTGACGGGACGAATCGGGAGCCCTCCCCCAGAAAGGATTCCTGCCTCTCGTTTGTTGGAAAACCGGAGCCGATGACATGGATAGGACTGCACGTTTACGTTGATCCATAACATTGTTTGAGAGCGATCCACAGCTTCCGTGGCGATGACGTCGAAACAAATGAGGGCAATTGCTTTTTAAATCATGCTTGTTTCCACTATAGCTTGATTTTGCCAATGTCCTGTGGGATTTCTCCTTATTAATGATAGAATAAAAAGAACTCTGTCGTGGCGGTGGATTAAAAGCATTCAGAGAAAATTTCGGAATTATTTTTAAAACCAGGTATAGACGAGAAAAGTATTGCCATGCATGACTCAGTACAAATATTACTTCAACAATAATAAAACATCCAATAATTGATTATTATTACTTTATGTATATAGTTCAAATTTTCCTGATTTTCTTATATATTTCTGCAGCATTATTAGCGTTTTAATTAGCGGTCTCTAATTTGTTATATAAAATCAATCATTATAAATTCCATTCTAACCTTATTGAGAAATTTCTAGATACAACATCCAAATTCACAGTACTGAAGAAATATGTTACATTAACTAGCGTGTTTAGTTATGCAAAAACATATAAAATACTTAATAATTAAAAAGTGTGATCATAGATCAGAAGAATTGTCGCCTAAAATGTTTCTATTCATAAACTCTGAAATAATTTTGAAATTTTAATACTTTTTTAACATTAAAATACAGGCAATGAAAAAAGAGTAATTTATTGTTGAAACGGCTTCATTGTTTTTTCGAATTATTCTCCATGATAATCAATACACTTTTGCATGCGCTCGAACCAACTTTCGCAACACTTTTTCCACTCCCATTGAGGTACCTCCAAAGCGGTTTTTGAATACATCAACGGCTTCTTTAGGTGCCGAAAAACGTTGGGCACGTAAGTTTTCTTGATAAACAGTGAATTGCTGTTTTGTTTCGTGCTTATGCGCATAGATCAAAGAATCGACATCCGTGTAGATATTATACACAGCTTTTGATGCACCGCCATTCTATTTTTTGAACGTTTCTTTGCAACGATTGACACAAACATCTTTTTGAGCATTTGTCAAATTATGCGGGATCCAACGCGAACAAATTTTTGTCACAGGTGTCACTCATGCAATATCTTATTGATGCTTGTCATACGTACTAATCCCCAAGTATTCCTCGATCTCACGATAAGTCACATAACGATCTTCCTTTACTACTTCCTGCACAGCATCAATGTTTTCTGGCACAACAACTGATTTTGAACGATCTTGAGGACGTTCGTCGCCGAGCGAATGGCGACCATGATGTAATTCGTTTTAACAACGTTTCACAGTGAAAAAGGATGGGGTTTCATTGCCAAAAGTGGAAGTAAGTTGATCGATGCACTCCTGTCTTGATAATCCACGTCGAAAGTCGTAAAAAATCATCGTACGAGTGTGTTCACGAGTTGACTCAATTTTTTCGCTGGGACAGAGATTTCGAGTCACCGTAAACAACACATGTTATGACCAAACAACAAAATATTCTGGAGAAAATTAGCATTAAAAGCGTCAAACTTTCAGTAGAAAACGTCAGATGGCGCCTAAAGCACTTAGTGTTGTCAAGGCTCAAAATATAAATAGCAACACTAGAATATCATGAAATAAGCTAAAGTGAAAATTACAAGAGATTTTGTATTGTGGTAAGAAAAAAATCATGAAACAATTTTCTGCTACTTTTCAATGAATAGTTTATAAAGTTTATCGCTGGCTATTCCCGGGAATCCTGATTATAGTTATATGCAAACAAAATCTAATATTATGAAAAAATACAATGTTAGGCCAAAGATCTCACAATTTCTTTACACGCTGAGAGCAGTAGAAAAATTTATTTTTGTTCGTATTACTCCAGTTTAATTTTAAAACATTTATCGTATCTACCTCGTTTATATTAAGCTTCAATTTTTAATTCGTAAAATTATCAGTCAAAGAAAAATGAACCACCAAAAAGTGAATGGCTCATTTGCATACTGGTAATTACAACCTATGTTTAAAACCAGAATACTACTAATGAATAGAAAATATGCAATTCTTCGGTAGAGTACATAACCGGAAATCAGTGATGCATAAAAATAACCAAATTCCGTCATGCGCTGATTCCTATCGGTAGTAACGTCATCTCTTACCTTTATACAATATGAAAAAAATGAAAAGTTTCAAATTTTACCGAACCACGAGACAGGTTAAGAATGCATCCCAAAAAATTCTTGGCATTAAAATATTTTATTAAGCATTGCATGATACTTTACGATAAAATTTTTTGGAAATGATGCTAATTAAGTTTTACTGATACTCTAACCAACTAATATAAAGGTACTAACATTTCATAAAAAGAATAGTAGAGGAGAAAAAATACGGAGTACGATATGGAAGAGAAATATCATACAGTTTGAGTACAGCTTGAGGTATAAAGGAATTTTTATGGCAATAATAATAAGTCCAAATTGGGGCAATACTGAGACTAGATAGTCCCCTCTTCCACCTAGCCCTAATATACCACGCAGATGACGTGACAGACGATGACAATAGACGACATCATAGAAAAAAAGACCACACGAGGAAGATATATGGGCAAATGTATAGGTCAAGTGAAGACTGCTGTTAGACGGAAATAGTATTAGGTCCCAAGCAAATTAGATATAGAAATTATAGAGTATTGGATTGAAGACAGACAATCTTTGGATTAAAAGTCTGATTATTATAACTGTATTTAATGCGTAAAACTAATTAATAAGTTATTAAATTTTTGTGAATGGCAAATGCAATATAAATCGAGAGATTTTGTTAATGGCACTTAAAATTATTCCAATAAAATTCTACAGTCAGCTAATAATCGAGGGACGACGCACTGTTGTAAAAAATATTTTTAAAATCCCGAATGGCCTCGAATGTACAGTTGGTTTTGTCTACAATTTATTTTTTCTTGTTATTAGTAGCTCGTCTCATATGCGTAGAGAAATTTTTCACTTGTATATCGTAATGGATGTGGCTTAAATTAAAATTACGGGAGGGAAAGAGGAAGGGGATGTAAAAACATCGATGGCAGCCTAAATGAAAATATGAAGGAAGGAAACACACCGGCTCCTCTGCATCCCACCAGAAAATATCCGTGGCCGCGTTAGTGAAGAAAATGAGCAAAACGAAAGAAAAAAATGATGCGACGGGAACGAATCTCGCGCGGATGGAGGGGTTAGTGTCAACCACCCGCCCGCCCACCCCTTACACGCCACGTAGGCAGTGCATCCGTCTCCCGAATCGCGAATTCATCCATCGCCTCGCGCGTACAAAGCACTCAGTTGCTGGGTCGCCCCTGTCATTCCCCCCTCTCCCCACCACATTCAACCCCACTCCCTCCCACAACCCGGAAAGGGGTCGATACATTCCACCCTATTATCGGCTTTGGCGTAAAATCGGTAGCGCAGTCTTGACGTCTTTCCCAACTCTCCTAACCCCCCCTTTCTTCCACTCTATTTCTCCCTGTTCCCCGCCCAGGGGAGAAGGAGAGAGAGAGAGAAGGAAGTAGTGATAAATGCAATGAGTGGGATGATGGAAAGGCGAGAGGTAATAGGTGCGGAGGATTCGGAGCCGGTGGGAGAACGAGCTTGGTTGTAAGACCGGAAAACTACAGATGCACTCAGAGGGCGAAGAAATTTAGAACACACCGGTGGAAGATAACGTTCCGGTTGAGAGAAGATAATATAACGAAGAACGGACTATACGTTCGATCAAAAAATGTTCGACAAAGGTTTTAATTTAAAAGAAATTCCATCATCCAACTGTTCTCAAGCAGGTTAGGATTCCAGAGACATTGAGTACTTACATGTGTAGGTAAATGAAAATCTCTTTTAAGTCCGTGGCAGAAAATATCGTAATCCTAGATCGAAATAAGCTCTTCCCTCAGAAGGAACTAATTTAAAAGGGAAACCTTTCCAGTGTAGGTACCTATTAACTGCATCTGAGAAAATAGCTCCATACTCAATAGGGGAAGTATTAAAAACTGCATTTCCGACTAGAGATGCTCTTTTAACGTGTACCTCTACTGCACAGTTTTAACAGAAAATTGGAGTGAACTCAAGTGGAGCTCGTAAACACTGCACCAATTATTTTATAAAAATTCGGTAGACATCAAAAATGCATATGACAACTAAGAACTGCAAAGGATTGCTGAGTTCAAACAAGTATTGATCAAATAAAAATGCTATAAAATTAATGACATTTTGATATTATCTAAAGTTACAAGAAAAATTTCAGATAAGTAGGAATATACCAGGGAAAACTATAGAAGTACGGAAATTGCGAAGTAACAGTGATATATATTGAAATATAGAAATCATAACAGAAAAAAGTTAATAACAGGGTGTTAATTAGTTTGGCATCCAAACCGAATAATTGGCAATATATTTTTTTTTAAACAAGTAATTAAGTATATTTGGAGAAAGAAGGCACCACAACAAGTTGGATTCAGGAAAGATTTAGGAAAAACTTTCACTTCGATTTACGAGAAAAAGAGGCGACTGAAGAAACGATTTTTAGTATTTGGAGATAAAGTTTCCAAATCTCATTTACTGCAAGGTAAGAGATGGAGAAAGAAAACTGACTAAATTGATCCGAGTGAATAAAAAGAGATACTGTGGAATTAAAAAATAATACGATTAATCATAAAGGAGAAAAGAGCAAGGGAGGAGGAATTTATGATCACACGTAGTTCCTAGTTGAAGAACAGAGGATGTACCCCCTTATGAAAATTTGTATTGAAACGTGACACAATACGGAGGAAGCGAGGAAAGATGGAAAATGAGAATAGTAGATAAGAATCTAACAGTAAAAAATATTGAGACATGAAAGAGCTGAGGACTGACGCGTATTTTTCACATAACAAATACCAGGCATTCTTATCCAAGTAATTTTATCAACGGAATTATACGACTGTTAGCACAAGGAAAACATCTCAGATATATAGCAAACAAATTTAGAGCATTTAGATAGTTGGTATCTGTTGAAAAATTTACCTACTCAAAGTGTCGGACTAAATTGATTATAGCTGCAAAAAAATCCTTATTTTTCTCATTTTAATTAAACTAGGAATAACTCCATTACTGCTTTTCTCTTGTGGTTGATCGATTATACCTTGGAGTGCATAATAAGTTGCACAAATATATATATAACAAATGAAAGGAAATCTTCAAAATAAAATAAAAGCCATTGTGGAAGTTTTTACTTTTTTTCATTAAGTCACTGATGAGCTGATTCCTCCAGAAAATGTCAATACTATTACTGTTTTCCGCTTGCTCTGCTAATAAGAACGCTTTCAACTCGATCTAACCCTTTTTATCTCTCTCTTCTTCTCGTGCATATTCACCGTCGTCATCCCGAAAGCCGTGACTACCACAGGGGGTCAGTCCAACTGTAATCCTTTCCTCTTCCCCCACGCAAACACCCTCGTAATCCCCAATCACTCGCCTCACCCTTCCGCAAAACCCCTTCGCTTCGCCCCTCTGCACCAAAAGGGTTACGCCTGAGTTGGGTCAGGCTCGGAGCCACCACCGCGCACCGCTGACACCAGTGGAAAAGTAGCAATAGACCTTTGACCTTATACGTGCAGCTTGCGGGTTGAGTTGCGCTTCGGTGTTATCGGGAGTTGCCCCTGGCATTTGGGTCCAAACCCCCTTCTTCCTCCCGCAAAATGTTTACCGTTAACACCCCGTCGGAAACAACCCCCACCTCCCCTTCGGCCTCACTCCATGTTCTCCTACCCGGGATCAGGGAGAGGGAGATAAACTTGAGGGGAGGGGAAAAAACTACGCCGAGGCATTTGAATGCATTTCCATGGAGACGCCGCGAGTTAGCCCGTTTGTTTGATAGGCTGGAATGGAAATTTGCCGCCCACGCCAGAATAGAAAAAAATAATGGCGACGCTGAGAGCGTGTGGGCGTTGAGGTTTTGATGCGAAACGTTTTCCCCTTACCGTTGTTTGAGTCGCCATTCTTCTCACGTCGCAGCTGAATCCTATGCGGTGGGTGTGCAGGAGCATAACTACTTTTATGAAAAATTCTTTTTTAGCTCCAAGTGAGAAAACAAATATTTGACGGCTCCTTTAGTCGTAAACCACATTGTTCATTTCCAATTTGTGAGAATAAAAATTGCGATGATGTACAAATTGAATTTTTTTCTCTTTGTTCCCTTTGTCCAGTACTCACGTAACTGCTGACATCTTCCAGCTCAAATAAGGATAATACGTGTGCTTCTGATGTAATTACATTTTTTTCCGAATGGCTATTGATCATTTTTCAGTTGATCACTTGAGTTTTTCAGGTTCTTTTTGCGTTGGCTTTTTCTGCTGAACGAAATTGTCTCCGGCATCCCAATTGGCGTTTTCAGGTCCGGAGTTATCATACGGAGTTAGTCTCTTTAGGGTATCTTTAAGGATATACTTCGGATCTGAAAATGACATCTGAAATGCCGGCGACATTGTCGTCGACCAGGATTGATCAAGAATCAAACAGAAAGAATCCGCAAACCGTCAAGTTATATTCTACTCACCGCGTAATCCTTCACTGAATAACTTTCACTTGAGTTAAAATATAAAAGGGCAGTACAATAATAATGTCCTTCAGCTCCATTTCACATTAAATATGCCATGTGAGACCACAAAAATTTCCACAATTCGTCAGGAGGACGTGTGGCAAGTTTTCTCGTTAGTGGATATAATAACTAAACAACCGGTTTTAATTATTAACAAATGATATTAATGCAATGAATAATTCAAATAAATTCCTTTTGCGCTATCAAATACTTAAAGCATCTTAGTAGAAATATTATGGAAATACTTCTTCCTTTTTATGAACCGGTTAATTTTTTATTCAAATCAAAGATTTTTAAACTTATATTTCATATTTGTTTGGAATAATGTTTAACCTTAGCTACATAATGAACCAAATTCTTTAACATGTGATTAGCTATTGGAAGAGTATTAAGAATAATTTTGAGAAAACGTACGACTTTCAGTTGGTTGCGTCATTTTGTATCCGTACTGCGGACGTAACCCATTTAGCACTCGACCCCTTTTTAACCTGGTTTGGTTGAGCAGCGTACAAGTACTGTAGCGTCGTTGGCGGAATGTGGATATTATTTTTTTTATACCCACTATCTGAGGTCAGGCCTCATTGATCACAGGTCGTGAGAAACATATCAACATTTCGGCACCCCTTAGTTGCTCCTAACTCCTGCTATAACCTGCTTGACATTTAATCCCTCCAGATTCCCGAGAAATACTTCCTACCACCTACCAACCACTTATCACCTCCACACTCCTTCCACCGTCTTCTCCTGAAATTCCCCCAATTTTCCCAGAAAATATGACTTTCCCAGATAGAAATGAGACGAGGTTCGCCGCAAGGAGGGATCATTCCTCGCCAAATCTCTTGGGTGTGGGTGGTGTAAGATTGCTGCATCGGCGAACAGAAGCGTTTCTTTTTTAACTCAGGGAAGCTAAAAAAAATCGTTCCGGGTCCAAATTCTTGCATTAAATCACTCGTACAATGGACCACGAGACATTTGTAGAAATAAAGTTACGAGCCGAACTGATTGGTATTGGCAGTAAATTTTTAAATTAGATATACCCCGCTATATTGGACTAGCGTAGTGAATTGCTGGCTAGCCTTTGACAATTAACTGTTCACCATGGTACAAAACACTGTCTATACGCCGTTTTTTTATCTGCTCCAGGAATGGTACTCATTTATCCATGGATACAACTGGGATAATCTATGAAAAAAATCAAATTAAGCTTTAAAATTTAATCCCATTAAAAATTAGAATATTTAATACGAGAAATTCTATGGTTCTAGGCACTGCTTTGTGAAAAGTCACTAAATAAATGAACTTCGTATTTTTTCAGTGCTAACTTTATTTCATTCCTTAGTTAAAGTGAGGCAAATAAATTTAAATAAGATGTAATGTGAAAATAAAAAATAAAGTTTCCTAAACCAGTAATGTAATATGAGGTCCATTTCAAATTGTAATACTGAATATCCCAGTAGATGCATCGTACGTTCCTGATATCACGCAATTTGAAGCCGGGACTTGAGTTCAGCACACAACGCCACCATGCTGATCAATAAAATTAATAAGAGGACCTAAATTTGACCAGATCTAAGTAGATGAACAAATTCATTGTGAAACGTTTTTCAATAAAATTCCTCGCCTAAATAATGAGTAGTAGAGAATTCACATTGGGAAATTATTATCAATCATGCATTCAATTTTAACGTGTTCATATATCATTAGAACAAAAAGGCCTAAATTTTACGACTACGTGTAGACATTGTATTAATTATATATCTTATGGAAGTATTTTTTTCAATATCATACATAGAAAAAATACCCACATAGCTGGCATAAAAATAGCATAACTTTATATGCGAATGATTAAAGATAAGGCCGTTTAACAAACCTAAACATTTTATTCCAACACAAAATGTTTACTTTATTTTTATTGTACATTAAAAATTCCACTAAAGGAAATTAAATGCCAATTATTATGTGGAAATGTAGCATAAGACCCCTCTACATCGTAGGAAGCTCATATAGCACCACTTTCTCCGTGTTTTTTCAATGTTTTTACGTAGGAGTTTGATATAATTCAAATATGAACAAAAGTTACTATTTATTAAATTCAGTCCATCTTTGAACCCTACAAATGGCATATATTTCACCTTTTTCTACAAAAGGCATGATTTTTTTGTTTTTAGCTATTTTTTCCGATTACTGTATGTTTTTACTATGTTTTTTAACACTTATACGCATGTAGAGCAATAAAAGAAGTTTAACACTAATTTCATCAATGCCATACGGACGATGACGGAGTGAGTCATCGAAATTTTGGCAGTTGACTAAAGCTTTGTTATGGTAACACTTTTCGGTACCTAGCGAGTATTTAATGATTTATTACATTTATTTGATAAATTGGTCAGCAAAATTACCCAACGGCTTATGTCATATTTATTTGCACATTAATACCATGGTTTGAGGTGTAATGAATCCACAAAAATTAACTAAATCAATGAATAAATTACCTACTTCAAATAAGTTATTTTAGGCTGTTAAAACAAACGAATATCGCTAATAAGTTAATTTTTTCAGCATCAATCTCTGGGCTGTAGAATTTCAAACACTTTGAAATAAACTGCTTATTCCAAGCTCAGACGGAAAAGTATACTCATACGTCAAAGTGCAAAATAAAATACATGGTTACCAATATTGGTCTGAATAATTCTAACCTCCTATTCATTGTAAAAGGCATGGATCTTAACGAACGATAAAATTCAAGTTCGTTTATAACGCTTCGCAAAAATATTCGATTTTCGGCTTTTTATTGTCACATTCGTTTTATTTGGTCCCTTTCGATATTATAATAAATTACAAAAAATTTGGGAAAAAATTGGACGGAAGTACTCGAACGGAAGCGATGATTTAGTTCGGATATCTCCGCTCGTGTGAGCTGCTCGAATGGGGGAAGCTTTAAATCAAACATTGATGACTCCGTCAGCCACGAAAAAGAAGTAACCGCCTCGTATCCTTCCAGCCCCTGTGCCGTGAGAGATTTAAAGGAGCAATTTCTAAAGAATTTCTGAGTCCTCGAAAAAGCGATTTAGAAACTTTTTATTCTCTAACGGCACGCTGGTAAATAAAGCTTAACGATATGCCAACAACATTGATTTTGGGTAATCCAACCGTTAAGGTAGGTTTTGAATGGACACAAATTTCAAATAAATATTTTGTTTCTCCTAACAAAACACAGCCCCATATCTTACTCTACAAGTCCCTCTTCATCTCTGTGTAATTGCTGCCTCCCTTCAAGCTATCCAACATCCCAATCCTATTCCTGCCCTTTACTCGTTTGCCTAACATTCTCCCCTCTATTACAGTGTTCGACATTCTATTGCCGATCAAAATACCATCCATTTTTCTTACCTCCTTAGGATTACCTCCCACGATCCCCTCTTCTCGCCCACCATCTCTAGTACATCCTCATTTATTTTCCTTTCGGTCCATTTCACCTTTTTCATTCTTCTCCACACCCACATTTCAAAAGCCTCCAGTCTACGTCTATCCTCCTGCTTTAGCGACCACGTTTCCGCGCCGTACATAGCTACGCTCCATATCAAAGGTATGTAGGAAAATAATTGAATTTTTAAATTGCAAGAAGGCAGTTTGAAATAATGATCACTTTTAATTAATTTCAAGCAGTAGCATTTGCAATAGTTAAAACAGTGGCTAGGTAGCATAATATATAGTATTTTAAGGGATCGGATGCCTTATGTAATATTTCAATGTCTTGTCCAAAACATAATTAATTTTAAGACTGACAACATCTTCGTCAGGTACGGAATCCGATCTCGATTTTATTGCGTCGAGATCTTTACGGTAAAAATGATCACAGATGCGGTCAACGTTATTAGCATTTTCACTTAGAAACTCAAAAAAAATATCACGGACTAGACTACGTGACCAGGTGTAATGCCGCTTTCATGGCTAACTCGGTTCCTCCTTTTGTAAAATCATTCTGTTTTGACGTCATTCACCCATGTATTCGCCGTTTCTGTTGCTTGTGCCTTTAAATCTACGTCATATCAACCATGAAAACCGCTCATTTTACTCTGGTAGTTATGCCTCGGCTGTCAGTCTCTTCCCTCAATAACAACTACTACTTGTTTGCATACAAAATAGGACATGGTAGTAAGGGTCGTCGGACCTAACATAAATGAAAATTTGGCGATTTGGATTTCATTGGATAACTGCGTACGCTATTTCATTCCCATTTTTTTATGCAAAGAGTATATAGATTAGTTTGATGCCATCGGACCACACTTATTTCATCTTTGTTTACATGAAATTAACTCCTTATTTAATGGTAACACACGTTTAATTGAAAACGACGCAGTGGTTTTCTGTTATATCCTTACTCTTTTGGATAAATTAGCGTCATCAGGTAATACAAATGCATTTCAATGTTGACAAGATCATTAGAATTAAACTTTAAAAAAGCTGTGACGAGATATTTTTTTTTAATAGGAGACCTCACTCTCGAGCGACTAATTCATCAAAAATTCCGAAAAAGAAAGTGTATGTGGACTCAATTTATTCTCACTCACGACTAATCGTGGGTGAAACGTATTCGGAGAATAAGTGAGCCTTCTAATAAAAAATACAGGATTTATTGGAAGAACATGGAGGCTATGTGATGAGAAGGTTAAAGAGCAATGTTATCTTTCACTTGTAAGACCTCATTTAGAAGATGCGGTTTGTATATGGGATCTTCAAAAAGTTTAATTGATTACCAAGTTAGACCACATGCAATTTAAAGGAATTGCATTTGTAAAACATTTTTAATGACTCACTGAGTATAGTACCAAGATTATTAGAAGATATAGGTCGGGAGCGAAATTACATTACATATTAAATCTCTTGCAAAAAAAATAGGAAGCAGGTCTATTTAGAGTTGGTAATGAAAATGTAATATTAGCTTCATCGTACTACGGTAGAAGAGAAATTACGATAATATTATACAGATTTGTGGAAGAGATAGATTTAAGGTGTAATTTTTACAAAGAAAGGTGATAAGGGATCAGAATAAGTAAATCAGACTGTGCTAGGAAGGAAAAGTAGTTTCCTTTTTTCTTCATTGTAGCCTATTATGTTTTCATTACTTATTTTATGTAACCTTTTTTTGTTGTCTTTCTAAAGACTAGCAGTTCCGTTGTTATGTGTACAGGAGTACACCTCACTTAGATATTGTAATGAATTGAACTTCAGTTATCATGATCTATCTTATTTAAATCTTTTTACACATATATTTTAAATGAAAATTATGAAAAATATAAGTTTAGAAGCTTTATGTCTTGTACAATCACCCCATGCTAAACACCCAAGCGATTGCCTGCAGGGTATCATTTAGACGTAGATGAAAATTTTTGGAAATTTCAGTGGAAATTCTTTTTCTCTGACACATTTAACATGAATTATTTTTCCCTTCCACTCTTTATGAGAAGGGGGAGTGGGACACGTCCCCTGCACCACCAATCTGCATTCACCCCCGCCTCATATCCTTGTTCAATAACGTCATCACCCACGCGCTCGTTTGGTTTGCGCGACTAACCCCCCTCCGACACTCCATCCCCCCTCCCGCATCCTACGGCGTCTCATATATTGCACCATTTGGCTTCCCCGTCACGCTCACCCCCGGCCTCCTCCCGCTAACAACCCTCCTCCTCCAACCTCCCGTCGCAACCCGCGTCCTCCCTCCCCCACTCCTTTCCTCTTTCCTTTTCTCCAACTTCGATGTGAAGAAGTGAAAAATAAAATAAAAAATAAAGAGAAACACCTCTTCCCCTCCCACGCCATGAGATGAAGATACCGCCGCACGTCGGGTGCAGATACCCTACCAGCCTTCTGCCCCTCCACAAAACACTCACCCACACACCACCCACCGAGCGATCGGGCGCGTGGGATGCCCTCCGTCTTAAACGTGGTGGCCTCCACGATTTTTCCAGGAATTCCGGGTGGGACAAGCAGGGGGGAGGGCAGAATACAGAGGCCGCTTTGTGGTCGCGATCCGTGGGAGTTGCCTGAGCGATCTTCTTTTTTTAATGCTTGTTTATGTGTGTGTGAGTTTGAACTAGCAAAGATATAGAGAGAGTGGGTGTTTGGTTGTTTCACTCCAGATAATGTGGACGTTGAGAGATAAATTTTTAAAAATACATAAAAAATATCAGCAAAAAAAGTCGGAAAAAATTACGACCAGTAATAAAAAAATAACTTGAAAATAAAGTACGGAGCACATTCTGGGTCTCACCCCTTTGGCGAGATTTATTGCGCACTGCGCTTTCCCGTACGCTTAATTTACGAAGGCGCAGCGTTAGATCACTCTCCACTACCACCCCCCCCCTTCCTCTCCATCCCAAATGTTTGCCTAGGGGACAAAGAGCGTCTTGGTGGTGGACAAAATGGTTTCGTACTCAAAGCAAAGCACGTCAATTGACCACTGTCCATGATAATCCGAGCATGATGGAAATATATTGAAGAGAAATAGTGCTAGAATTACGAAAAGATAAAACAAGTGTGTGAGAGAGACATGGAAGATCAATCTCTGTGCTAAGCGAGACAGTACATGCTAGAGAGAGGGAAGATGAAAAGCGTAAAACAAAAACAATTTGCCCTAAAACTCAAGAAAACCATCAGGACGGAAAGAGAGTAACAATATCACTGATTAGGTACCTTCCACATAAATTTGTCTCCAACGAAATCACTTGCGTTTAAAAATTGGTGAAAAAATGACCATATTTAGCGACATGAGATATATTTCTAAATCTTATAGGTTTAGGTCTTAAACTAAATAAGGTCTTAGAGCAAGAGTGCCTAACTTTGCAAATCAAATGGCTACACACATCCATTTTCCTTTACGTCATTCCGTATTTAGAAAAGATAACTAGTTCCCATTAAATACCCCTAAGATGCAAATCTTAAAGAGTGACAATCCCATGTCACTAGATGGTGCACGACAGTTTTGATGTTGTTCACGTGAAATATTTCTGAGCAAAAAATTAAAAAATGTATCCAACATGAGTGTGAATCTTTAGTTTAGAATCTAAATATTTATATTTATTTTAAAATTTAGCTAGAAATCATTTGTTGACGAAGTAGCTAAAATATTTGAAGAGTGCAAGTTAGTGTACCCCTCTGCATGAGGTATTACAATTCCACTTTATATCCCAAGGTACTGATAAAAAAATATGAGTAATGTTCCCTCCTTATTAATATAAATATAATGCTTAGGAATAAACCGTCTGTTCTTTACATACAGTTCACCTGCTAAATAAATTTTGTTTCTTTCAATTAAATATTTGTCTTTTAACGTGTAATTGTTTCTTTTAATGGACTATTTTTCTTTTAAGGTGTCTAGATTCTACCTAAAAAATCCTTGATTTAATATTCATGACTTGACAAGTAGGATCCCAATTGATTTTATTTTATTATTGCAGTAATTATCTCCAACTCTAATTGGAATTGTTCATGCAAGAAAGAGTATTTAAATATTTTGTCCCTGAATCTTTCCCTACCTAAGATCTTCACCAATTTCTTGAAAAATTTAATATTTCCAAAATATATGGCAGATATTTCGATTATTTGGAAAATCATAATAAATGAAAATTTTAAAACTATTCAACATTACGCATTTTGAGAAACGTCATGATAAAACGAATTGAGTTCTACTTTCTTATCCATTCTCCTAGCATGCGGAGTATTTAGAGAAATATAGTAGTATATCCTTGAATTTATTGGCTTCAAATATCAGCATTAATGATGTTTATTAATCTCCCGTATTTAAGACGAAAATACCTCATTAATATCAATAAGCTTGGCATATAAATTGCAATAGCTTCCTTATTCATATAGAAAATATTTACTGCCATTATTTTCACATAATAGTTCCTATTTTTTCAAGGTAAAATTCTAAAGAAACAGTTTTAATGTTTCCGATTGAGAACTTTTCAAAATGCAATTTCAGGATAATCAAAAATTATCTGCATCCAATATGCAGGTCTGGTACTCACTGTCAATGCAAACGCAGCGGTCTCCATGACTGTTCCGAGGATAGATTTTGTGCAATTTATGTTGGTACTTGTACAAATGGATGGTGAAAAAAGAGCGAAATTATAAATGGAAAAATGTAGCTACAGATATTTTTCAAAGGACAAAATGGGAATGAAATCAGGTGAGAGTCGGATTTTACATTACCATGCATTATTATCGCGGCCATTGCTAATGAAATAGAAAAAAACGAACATTTCTGAAGGCTGGCATTAAAGGAGATGCCCAACTCGCCACGGGCCTCGTTAGTCTAGGTATGAGGTTCTCCTTTCAATCGCATGAGCACAAACAAGGGCTTCGTCAAACTCCTTTCATTTTCTCCGTAATTTGCGGCCATGACACGTTTTTAGAATCCAAAACTATGACATGTGGCGCTGGCTCACGTTTCTAATAGCAAACGGGAGCTTAACAGCTTTGAAAGCTGTCACGGTATGAGCAAGTGAAACCTCCATGCAGAAGAAGTCTTCCTCCTCTGCCATCAAAAATAATTGAGCTCCGTCGAGACCTCATCATGCCAGTAGGTCAGGCGCATAAAAATCCTTCCGTCAAATCGATATTGGCCGTGCTAAGGTTTCTCCAACTGCAGTGTCGGGGTTATGCAACGCAACTTTCACTAGCTCGGTTCGCGATTAACGCTCTTAAGCGAAAGGGAATCGAATTGAATGAATTGGGTCAACTCTTTGATCATAATGGTCCATTTATTCTTTTTATTCAAGTTAAAGGTTCCTGCTAATAGCAAAATCTCCTTACTCTAATTCTAAATCGAAATGTGAAAAATGTAGAGTGCATAGACAAATAATGCGGGAAAATTTAACTCCAAGATAAATCGAGCGACTGATAAGTATATTTTAATTTCAAGGAGAAGGTTCTCTGAAAATCTTGTAATATTTCAAAAAGATAATAAACAAAACCATACTTTTTATCGTCCAAAAGAGTTTTTCCCGACCATCGAAAATTGCTTTTGTAAAAATTTTTTTTTGTAAGAAGTAACAACTTGTAGTCCGCAAACTAACTATATTTCCGCAAAATTCAGAGGTTTTTATGCGAAATGTTTTCCCCTTACCGTTGTTTGAGTCGCCATTCTTCTCTTGTCGCAGCTGAATTCTACGCGTCGGGTGTGCAGAAACATAACTGCTTTTATGAAAAATTCTTTTTTAGCTCCAAGTGAGGAAACAAATATTTGACGGCTCCTTTAGTCGTAAACAACATTGTTGATTTCCAATTTGTGAGAATAAAAATTGCGATGATGTACAAATTGAATTTTTTTCTCTTTATTCTCTCTGTCCACTACTCATGTAACTACTGGTATCTTTCAGCTCAAACAAGGATAACTATGTTTCCGCAAAATTCAGAGACCAAACCTAGTGACACCTCTACACAAACCAATCCATATTGGTTTGAAAAAACATGATTTTTTCGGAAACTTATTTGAACACAGCTTTTGGAGCATTTTCCTCTCTCTGTCATGCATAGAATTAACATAGCTCAACGATTACTACATATGGTTAAAAGTTACTTCAATATTTCGAGCTGGTGATATTACTTATTGTGTAATGTATTTATTTTCTATTTTGAGTTTTTATCAATTTTTGACGAGTTGCCTGATTCATTCCCACAATATATTTCCAGTATAGTAAAGCAAAATCCTTAAATATTGAGACTGACTAATCATAAACATATTAGATATAATACAGTGCGGGCCCTCATCTTAAATAAAATAATTTCTTTTCCAACCAAGCGTCTTTCTTGAGAGCACTACTGAGTTAATCGCCTCATCATCGAAGAACAATAAGACTTTCTACACCTCATGTGGATAATCATGCAATATTTCTATATAAGACTTCCTTAAAGTAACTTTAGAAAGATTTGTAGCAAAGTGAGCTTTTTACTTATCCTACCCTCCAGTTCTTTGCACGCTTGTATTGATATCATCACTAAACATCATGAGGTGTTCTTGTTAAAAACTCATTTTTTCGTCATAGTTAACCATGCTCTAATGTCATAAAAACCTGCCAGCGAAATCATCTCACGCACTTAACAAGAGTGAACTCATTAACCTACAAGGATGTATTTATGTTAGCACCTACATTTGTTATGGGATTAAATTAAGAAACCGTAATATGCGAGTAGGTTGTGGTAAGTAAGCCTCTGATGCTCAATTCATTTCCCTTGTCACCCGGGAACTTTTTATGCGATGATGTTTAAGATATGAGTTTCAGGACAACAATAAATAATCTGCGCGGTGGCAGAGGAGGGAGTTCTAGCCTTACACATTTGGGAGATGATAATTTAAGACTGCTTAATCACATAGGTGGAAAATATTCCGATATTAACGCAATATAATTTCCTAATTTTGCTGACATTCTTGTTCTATTTTAGATAAGCTAGAGTTGATATTTTAACACGTTTATTTTAGCTTTTTCATTGCCATTCGTGATAACTCCTCAAATTCAGCCATTTTTTATGGTATTTTTGTCTGTGATTTTTGACGCCACTCGGTTAAAGTACTGTCAATATTTTACCAATATTGAAAAAGTCCTGTTAATTTAAATCAAAAGAAAATTAAAACTTGGAGTTTGAAATCACTAAAAGTTCCGTTTGAGAATTATACAAATATTTTAAACAAAGTTTTTTCCTTACATTTTAAATTCACAGTGAAAAGCAAATCTAGTCAAAATAATAATAAATGCAATAGTCTACTACTACTAATAATAATAAGGGAAAAAAGAGCAACGAATGTCACTCATTTCCTCTCAATTTCTCCACACAATAAACTACTCCTATTTTTCGGTTATTATTTCCTGCGAACGAACATTTGAAGTAGCAAACCCTTTCCCACGAACTTAAGTGCCTTTTACTTGCAATTCCTCATGGAACTACACTCGATTGAAAATTTAAATTTATGTAATCGACTTATAGTATTGTCGACCTTTTTCTAGTAAAGCTGAATTTTTTGTGGTTATTTTTAAAAATTATTCTGCCCCAAAAAGAACACGCCGAACTCACTTCGAATTTACAGCTTCTACATTTCACTTTTTGACGGTGAATAAGGAAAACAATCCCAATTACGCTAATCGCTAATTTAATTGGTTTATTTTATGGGAATCAAGACGTCTCACGCCGCCTCTGCATCCATTCTCTTTCCGCCTCGACAACGCTTTCACGACGCGTAAATTTTTATTAGACCAAAATCTTTGAGCTTAAACTGAATTTATTAGGATGCGCGGACACAAAATGCTTGTTGATCCCATAAGCTCACTCCTTCCCCCGAGCTGGCGGGCTGAGTAAGACCATGGGGACCTAACGTGGTCCCTAAGAAGGTTATATATTCCCCTGTAAACTAACGTCCCAACTCCTTATTCCATCGGCACTCGCTCTGCATTGATCTCATTCCCCATTCATCCATTTTCCTTCGCTAGAAACTTACACCCCTGCTCCATTCTCTCCGCGTTCAGTTATAAAGTCATAAAGACAAGCTAACAGAAACCTAGGATTTATTCTGTGGATACACGAGAGAAACGTGACGGGGAGGTGAAAGAGCGGAGTTATTTTTTTATACTTTCAAGAACTTTAAATTTGTCGATGATTAAAGGAGATATTTTCTAGGTAAATTGTGTCATATAATCACAACACATGCATTAAATTAGTGCTAGATGTTGGAAAAAGTAAATTACATAAATGTTTTATTGTGAACATTTGCAAGTACCTAAGATATATTAAAAATATTTGACTTAGAAGGTATCTACGCCTACATGGCACCCCGCAAGCCTGACACGCGACCTTATATATAATAACGCAAATTTGTATCAGATCATTTCCCAGGGGAGATTCAAAGTATTACGTACGAGATGTGTTCAAAAATTAACGGGAATTGAGAAATTTCGCATAGCGCATAGTGCACCATGAGTTCTTACCACAAGACCAAACGATCAAAAATGAAATTTATAGGTTCAACGCCGTTTGCGTGAAGCAATACGGAAACAACGCCCGTATTTCTGGTGAAACAATTGTTAGATTTTGCACCACGGGATATTTTCTGCATGTGATAATTGCTCAGGAAATATTTTGTTAGACTATATAACCTTGTATGAACAATTTTTCAATTGATTTCTTTGAATACGAGGCTATATCTAATACAAATATAATATCTAAAGCCTAAAATAAAATCTCTTCTTGTAGGGATACAAATGGCATATTTAGGCTTAGCTTTATTCGTTTAGACTTAGCTAAATGGTGTAGCTTATGCCATTCATTTTTTAATCCTAGGAGTAAAAAGATTTAGTTACGAACTTCCAACACCAGTTCCTGATCACTTTGTAACCTATAATACGGAAATATCATGACTGAAATCACATTCCGTTCATTCGATCGTGAATTTAGAGACCGAGTGAAATAAATTCGATATTTTTATCCTCAAGACGAGTTGAGGAAAGTTTGGAGCATAAGTGATCCGCAGTATACATTCGAATGATTCGATTCGATTTTTTAATGCCTTCACGAACAAAAAATTTAACCTTTAAAATGGCATTTGCTTAAATCCGAACGTATTTAGGACGATCCAAAAAAAATGTGGATTTTTTTCTGGAGCGTAATTAATATCCACGTCCATTGCTTTTATGAACAAAATGGAGAAAGAGACGGATTGAAAAATTTGAGATTTAAAATGGGATTGCAAAATTCCCCACCCGAACTGACCCGAGCTCACTCTTTTGCATTTCCAATCACGCTGACGTCATTACAACAATGAGAACTTCCTCTTAGCATCCTTTTTGGGCAACGCTCCCCGTCGATATTGTGCTCAACCAAACGGAGAAGTGAAAATAGCCGTGAAATAAGACTACTTTGGACTCAGCTCCGAATTGAGCGTTAAATGTGCTATCCACAAACTTGCGTAATCCGCATCAGGCCATCAAAATAATTTGATTTTATTAAGCTTCGTCGTATAAATATAAATTTACAAAAATTTGGCAATCGAATGCCAGGATCCGGATTATTTTTTTATATTTTAAATACACGTTGTTAGTAATCTTGATGTAGGTATTTTAGCCAACCGTAAGATATCGTACATAAAAATCGGTCAATCATTGCAATTCTTGCTTTCGGGAAGCAGAGGAAGTTCATTAACAATTTCAAGTATTTCTTTCATCTACATTTATCTAAATGGTACCCTGCAGGTCAGCGCTACAGTATGTAGCAGAGGGTGATTTAACGTAAAACATGCAGCATCAAAATTTAAGTTTTTCTTGATTTTTAGTCACAATTAGTATGTAAAATAATTCCAATATAAAAGATCAGGATAACTAAAGGTAAATGTACTACTTTTTCCATGCAGTATATACTTCTCAACGCACAACAGAGGAGCTGCTCTTAAAAGTGAGAATAATGAACTCAATTTAGAGGATATAATGACAAATTAACATAATACTTAGATCAAAAATAATAAATTACCCTACACTCCCCCCCGAGTGCCTTCGGATACAGTTATTCTGATCCCTAATTGCTCGTAGGGAAATTTTCATCGTAAATTTACGTGTCTGTTTTGCAACCGATCTCTCTAATGATATTTTCATGGCCTCTTCCACCTTAATACAATGGGGTGCCATCACTGAAGGTACTTGCTTCCAACTTATGCTATAAATTTAAACTGTGATTTCACCTTCATTTTGTGAGTGATTTGAAATCTATTTCCTCTTAACCTTGATAGTCTACTCAGTTTACCATAAAAATGTCTTTTAAACCCTCTGCTTTTCAAGCAATCTAATTCGGACATCAATTCAATCATCGGATCTCATATATTTTTATCTCCAAGAAGTCACGTCTGATCCTATTATCAATCTACTATTTTTCCACTGGCTGCATAATTTTTAACCCCGCTGAAGTAATTTCACGCACCAAAGCAATTGGCTCCTCTTTCAATCAAAGACAATCCCAATATTCCTCAGGAACTCCGCTTCGCACACCGAAAACCCTAAAGAGTTCTTGACTGTGTCACCCAATAAATAGGAAAAGTGGACAGATCAACCGTCCAATTAATCCATTGTGTAACCTGATCTTAAACCATGAGCACAGTTCAATATTAGCGGAAAACTTAGGACAGGAAAAAATTGAGGTGAAAAATATATGGGAGGAGTGGCATTTAACTTCGGCAAAACCCTGTTCTTTTAATAACGCTATGAAAACTTAAAATATATTTGTAAATGATTTCATCCCAAAGCTTTCTTGATAATGCAAGACGTTACATGAGTCAGTTTTGGTAAGTCTCACTTCATGCCACTATGCAAAACCGTCTAATTAGAGTATTTCAAGACGCTCTACTCAAGAAAGATTAAGATCAGGAGAACTTTAAATCCTGAAAAGGTAAGAGAAAAGTAGACACTTCTCACAATAGCATGTAGGCATGGTAGTAATATATAAGCATAATAAATAGATTATTGAATTGAAATGAAATTATTGACTTTGTAATTTCACACACAAATGTGTGTGTAAATACACAGTCAATAATCTCATTTGAATGCGTTATGCAAATTTAGTTAAGTTACCCCGGAGACAACAAATATTATTAAAATAGGAGAATAAATTAGGAACCATTTTGTGCCTCTCTTGTGTTTAAATGGAGCAGGTGCATTAAAAGTGATCCTTAACCACATCATTACCTTAAGGAAAACTCCAGAAAGAAAAACTGATGGGAAGAACTACGGAAAGGTAACAAGACTAAATAATAAGAGGAGCTTTACTGGTAGGTAATCACACGTATTAGCTTTGATGTAAAGATAAAACTGATAGTAAGAAGAGGAGGTAAAGATTACGGTTTATAGCCAAACCAGGAGTATAAAAAAGTAATCAATAATAAGGACGCATTAAAAGCCTTGGCGGAGAAAGGGCGAAAAAAAGTAGTGTGGAAAACGCTAATGTAAGCTATTACAGAATCGTGCTTCTCACACCAACTTCTCCCCGAATGTACCCACCAAGCAGTTATTTTCCAATAATGAAAGTTTAAATGATTATTCCGAGCAACGTGCAACAAAGTAACTTTCCGTCTTCCAAAATGTTAAGTAATCATCAGCTATGGATAAAACGTTCAACTTAAGCGTCTGGCCCTCTTCGAACTACCGCAAACTACGAATACGCTTGTTTGACCTCCATAATACCATCAACGCATGTTTTTTTATTATATTTACGGAGGCTTTTGGAAGATATATTAAACCACGCAAGTAGAACAAACTAATCCTTGCACGATGTTGTTCGTGTATGTACGGTAAGTGGCCCCATTTGAGCTATTCAAAACCCACCCACTCAAACATATCCTCTACATTGAGCATTGCAATCATCTATGTATCTCATTAATAAAATATAATCACTTATTTAAAATTAAATTAAATAGTTCTATGTACTCTCAGTTTTGAGAAGAAAATGGAAATATTTCGAAACTTGAATTCTTTCATGAATTCAAACACTAAAATACCAAAATAATCTTCCCGAAGACCATTCAATTTAAGCTACGAACTTGACGGATAATAAGTCAACAAGAATGTTTATGCGGAAAAAATCTTTCATCTTTTTATTCATAGCTGTATAATTTACTGGATTCGGAATTTTCCAAAAAATATTGGAGACAATTGTGAAGTAGGAAGCCTTTTTCAAACGTGAATTCATAACCTTTGTGTCATAGATGGTAACTCCGTTCATCTGCAATACGTGTCATCATCGTATGTGGTTCATAAAAATAGTGTCACCACAATTTTTTTCAATATGAATTTGTACTCTATAGAATTCCACAAATCTTTCTCCTCTTTCATTTTTAATCGGAAGCTCATACCATCTTGGTCCTCTACGATAACTCCATTTCAGTCTCCAAGTATCAATAGGATTGATTAAGTAATTGTACGGTTAATGATCCACATTGTGTGGATTCCAGAATATGAAGGTTTTTCAGGTGAATTATCCTCAAAATAAAGACGTTACATTCCTAGAACTCTTTCATTCTTGCCTATTCTATATTTTCTGCTCTAAACTCGTTGATTTGTTAGAATGGTCATTATTGGAATTATTGCTGTACAGTAAAAATTGCCCAATAAGTAGGGGGTCATAAATTGAATTTTTACCAAATTTACAAATGTTTTCAGAGTTAGGTGTTCGATATTGACAAATCGCAAATTTATTTCATTAATAGTGAAGATAAGTTTTCGCCACGCCAACCACCCCAAAATTTCAAAAAGAGTCACGGTGTGAAAAAATAGGAAAATAGTATAGCTTGTTCTCATCATTTCCAAGGAGTAAGTGTAACATGGAATTCTAGGTAAATTGCTAGAAAAAAATTCCAAGTGTCATTAAAACTATATCAATCGTCTTATTCTTCCAACCTACTACCTTGAGTAGCTATGTGATAAGGCTGTATTCCTAATCGGAATGTCTCCGTTATGGACTATTTTTCTTCCATTATTGGAGTCATCACTTTTCTTTATGGAACATGTCAAAAACATCTCGAAATACAGTTAAGCCCATCCACTCCTTACGATGTTCTTGAAGGGATTTCAGTAGGAATCATCAGTATTGACAAAGTAGGCAAAGGGGATGTAAAAAGGAGAGGAAAGAACTGTGCCAGACACTAGTCAAAGGATCCGCGAACTTCTTCGATAAAAAAGGAGTCACTGCATTTTTTTATTGAAAGCTAGCTCGTCGAGAATTTTTATAATAATTTTTCCAACATTTGGGCTTGATTGAATATGTCCTCGAGCCCTCACCGGAAAACAAATGAGTTGGATGAAGCAAAAGGAGTTTTCCGGAGCCCTTGCGCAGAGGCTGAAGTACACATCTCCACTCTTTTTCAGCCGACCTTTTTTTTTCGCTTCCTCGCTCCAGGGTGCTGCTTCGTCATTGTTGTAACCGTTCCTCTCCGCGGTGTTGCTCCCGTCTATCGCGTGGTTTGCCTCCTTCGTAACCTTTGCGCCTCCTTTTTCCCTCCCCGCTGTCCCTTTCCACTTGAACCTCCCGTCACCCTCGCTCACTAAACGATCAATCACGCTCCTCCCCGTCTACTCCCGTCTTTTCCCCTCCTTCCCTTAGCCACTCCTCCCCAGCTAACACTCACACACACACGCCATTCATCTAGTCGATTCCTTTTCTTTTTCCACCGTCCCTCTCCCTTCATCTCTCACTCTTTTGTTCGCCGTCCTTCCACCGTTAAAAATGGAATAAATATTAAAAAATAACAATTCAACGCAGGATCAAACAGGGTTAGTCTGGCTGGTATCGAGGTCAGCGAATAAGCTGTAGGTCGCACTCTGGAATCCTTAGAAAGTTCACGGACTTCGCGGCGCATTACCTTGATATATTCGCATCGATATATAATTTTTTTCAATCCTCATCTGCTTTGTTGTCAGGTACATACAATGTACAATATCTGAATGGCGACGTAGACAAGTGGGAAGTGCATTAAGTCACCCGCAACGAGACGGTATGGTCAGGAGAATTTCCTTGTAAGCCTTAGACAGTAAAAAAAAATAATCTATTCCCCAAACCTGTACATGTAAATTTCGCGCCCCTTTGGGGTCCTTCACCTTTCAAGGTGAATCCTAATTATACCTATTAAAATCAATTTTTGAGCTGATAATTATATTTGTAAACATCGCTGAATTCTGCCAACATATATATTAATCTCGCGAACCTATCTTTTCTAGTAAAGTGATCAAGAGATATTCCTTGAATGAAAAGAGGGAAATACGAATATTTTTAGCAACATTGCGTGAAAACAATTTGATACGGATCCCTAAGCACGTAACTTAGGAAAATTCTTAATATTCACTCTCATCAGGATTATTTTTCGACTATTTTACCGGAATAGGAGAATAGTTTGGTGGCGCAACCGTCTATTTCAATGAAAGAAAGAAGACAGAGCAAAAGAGCAGGAGAAGGAAAAGAGGAGCGAGAGGGGATTGAATATGGGAGCAGGGGAAGGGGGGA
This sequence comes from Hetaerina titia, assembly GCA_037158775.1. Classification (NCBI taxonomy): domain Eukaryota; kingdom Metazoa; phylum Arthropoda; class Insecta; order Odonata; family Calopterygidae; genus Hetaerina; species Hetaerina titia. Next base: position 64,825,526 of record CM073776.1, on the reverse strand, counting down.
TCGAAGGGAAAGAGAAGGGTGTACCTCCAAGTGAACAAGGTCGGGTCCGAGCATGCTTCAAGTAGCCGAATGTATATTTTTATATAGGGTTTTGAGGTTTAACGAAGTGTCTGAGGGCAAAATGGAAGCGTTAATTGATAAAACATAGTAACCATTAAAATAAACGTGGAGGAGGCATGTATTGCTATTGTTAGAGAGACTGATACGGAAGAAGGGTCACAAGAGAAGCGGTGATAGTTTATACGAATGTTGGCGTGTCTGGTGTAATCCAATCTTCAAATAGAAATACTCTTTTATTTAACACCTTATGGGCTCAATTCAATATATGCCTCGACAGACTAAAGTCATAATAAAATTGAACAATATTACCTATTGTTCAATTGAATTGCCTATTACCTATTATCTATTGAATTGAACTCGCTTCTAAATATTTCAAAGCATATTTTGGTGTTGTCCCTGACTAAGAATCTGTAGATACTTAATTATATTAAGTTATAAAAATTAAACTGCAATTATTACGCAACCTGAGAATCAATCGCTCTTATTTTCACTCTAAGTTGAATTTAATTTTCTGTATTACCAGTCGTAGGAATTACTTTTTAGAGTAGATTGACATCGTATGCCCACGAAAATTTAAGAAATATTAAACCATTCTAAGTCAATCCTTGAAAGGAATACATTATTACTATAGTATCATAAGTATCAAATATAATACATAAAATCCCTTTGCGAGCGAATGAAGATATAAAAAAAAACAAAATGTTGCTCTTCACAATGGCCTTTACTAATTTTTTTTAATCATATTCGACTATCATTTGACTAAAAACACAAAAATATTTTAGGAGTGATAAAACAAATTCCAAATGAAAACTGAATTTAGTTGGTTTTGCGTAACTTAAAGATTCAATTATTAATTCGAAAGAATTGAAAAGTCTATAAAGAAAATGAATGCCCTCTCTAGAGCGGAAGCCCACTGTCTGATTTACCTGTATTAATCCTCCTTAAACAGAGCAATATAAAATATAAATTTTCCTACTCTTTACAAAACCATCTAAACTTTTTCTGGCACAAAATTTCTCTCCTTAACCCATCAGATATAACGATAAATTAAAATTTTTGGTAAACTTTTGCCGTTTCATTGGTACACTAAATTAAATTTAAATGGAAATATTCCCCAAGTTTGAAATGCTTAACAATTAATTGAACGATGGAGAACAATTTCTATGCCATCATTTTTCAATATTTTGGTAAAAAATTTGTAAATAGATTCAAGTTTTTAATTTTTTCAACATTGGTTGCTAAGCACATTAGGGATTCACCCGTGTATTTATTGGCCAGACCTATTACCACATATTTAATGTAGTTACTCGGGGTAGTCAAGTAAATATCTTACTTTTAATCTCACTTTTCGGACTCGGGTGGCATTCGCGACTCAAGCATGGATGTCGCTTAAACTATTGACTATGTTGGTTTTTCCGCTGGGAAGCCCAATGATGAGACAACCGTGTTTCATCCCAGGTGACTCCCAGTGCAAACTCCGAAGGACAGGCAAAGCGCTATCGATTACTTGAGCTGAAAAGACTATTGATATTCTGGTGAGAGTGATTTCTCAGCCGATTAAGGGTAGGAATTTATTCCGCTGGAATCATCAGACGAGCACCACGTAGCGGTGAAATACGATTAGTAATAAAATGTGTAAGATAATCATATAAAAAGGTAAGAGATAAGTGTTACTCCACTTTAAATTGGTCACATTTGAAAAATACGAAAGGTATTTAGTATTAATGGGAGATAAACTTAGTTAAAGCATTGGATAATGTTCAGAGAAAATCTGTTAGCCTTGTTATAAGATGTCTTCCAGAAGAGAACAAGCGAAAGGCAGGTTTGGTTGAGGAACTACGTTGGAAGTCCCTTGATTCTTGTAGAGAGCAAACAAGAGGTAGACTTTTAAAATGGTAGAAAACACCTTGTTTTCCCTGCAACACAGGTTAAATAATTATGGCATGAAATTATATTGATAGATTGGACCACTAGGATAAAATAAGAGAGCAAATGTTGCCAACTGTTTCATTTACTGGTTCTTTTCACGAACGATTTGCTAACACAATCACATGAAATTCAAGTACCTGAATTTATTTAAGGTAAAACTCTCAACGATTAATTTCAAGAAACAACAAAAGATGCTGTGAGAGTAACTTTTAACGGAGTTAGCCGCTAAGTGTGCATTACAATGAAATAGTTTCAGAAAGTAAAATGCATTCGCCTTTACTGAGATTCCAGACCAGGCGAATGATTTTTACCGTATTTTGGTACATGGTATTCATTATGCGGTAATTCCATTCCATTTTTTAGAGGGACTCCGATCACCTCATCAGCACCACGTCCTGGCGTTCCGCTAGGCTAGGCTCTAGGCGCTCATAGCCCCAGCTGCAGAGAGCCTTTTTAGGCAAAATGCGGCATGGTTACCACTTGGGGGAACCAAATAGCTACATCTGCGGTCCTAATCGTATGGTTAGTGCCCTACCGACCCCTGCCACACACCATACCTGCAGCTCACGGTGCGTTGGGTACACGAAGATGTATTTGAATGCCAAAGAGGTACTCCACAAGGAATATCATTTCTACTCTAGTTATATTATTTTTTAACTAAAAATAACGTTTTCACAGGTACTGCTAATAACCTGTGATGAGATTTAGTATATTTACTGGAAATGCGAACAAATATGTTTTGGAATCCCTTTAATTTTAGGCTAAATTTTGCATTGATAATTGTATAGCTTTAGAGAAAAGGCTATATAATTAGAGTATCAAAAATATGATCACTTTTTATTTCACTACCGTAAATTGTGGAAACAAATTTCTAGATTAAACAAGTTATGACGTTTATCTGTAACCAGAGATAACTAAACCTCAGACTTATTAAAAAGTTGAGGGATTATTATACATACATATATATATATATATATATATATATATATATATATATATGTATGTATGTATAATAATCCCTCTTCTTGTGTGTATTGTCTATTTCATCTTTGGTGGGTGGAACAGCTCCCTAAAGCCTTCCTTTGGCAAATGATTCGGAGCACTTGGGCGTCTTGAAAACATCGCAGATCTCAAGGTAAATTAAGTTTCCTCGGTGGTGCAATGGTAGCACATCCGCCCGGCAAGTGGAAGATCCGGTGTTCAAATCCCGGTCAAGGAAACATTTATACTTTCGTGATCTGCTCAAAAACCGCCTTCCCCACACGTGGATGGGGGGTCTGCCCTTCCAACGTAGCCGATCGTCGGTTTGCTCCAAGCAGTCTGAGCAAGGAGGGAGTAGATCGCCTACGAACCCCATTCTGGACGTGCAACAACGTTTAAGACGTTTGCTTGTTTGTTTTTGCGTTCCGACCGTCGATTGAGCATCCAGCAAATTACGGACACCCTACACATGTCCACATTTGCGGTACATGGGATAGTGACCGAGGATCTGGAAATGTGCAAGGTCTGCGCGAAGCTTGTGCCGTGTTTCCACACGTCCTTCATCATTAACAAATTCCTGGCTCAGAGCGTTGCAACATTTGTCCACGGTCTCCCAATGATTTCCTTTCAGTTCTCTCTTCAGTCGGAAAAACAAATAAAAAGTCGCTTGGAGCCAAGCCGGAACTGTAATGGGGTTGGAGGACTACCGGCGCTCTGAGCCAGGAATTTGTTAATGATGAAGGACGTGTGGAAACACGGCACAAGCTTCGCGCAGACCTTGCACATTTCCAGATCCTCGGTCACTATCCCATGTACCGCAAATGTGGACATGTGTAGGGTGTCCGTAATTTGCTGGATGCTCAATCGACGGTCGGAACGCAAAAACAAACAAGCAAGCGTCTTAAACGTTGTTGCACGTCCAGAATGGGGTTCGTAGGCGATCTACTCCCTCCTTGCTCAGACTGCTTGGAGCAAACCGACGATCGGCTACGTTGGAAGGGCAGACCCCCCATCCACGTTTCCCGACCGGTTTCATCCCGCTGCCATGGAAAGTCGCGTCACAGTAAAATTATACGCTTACTTTCATAATGATCCATGTATTTATGGATGGATATTGTGAGTATCATTCGGGTGAGTATTAGTGTGTGGCCAGGTGATTTAAAAGTATTTTATCCTGATGAAATGCTACTATCTTTCTACTATACTACTATCCTTCATTACGGAACTAACCTTGGCAAATAAAACGTTTCACCCAGCAGTTACCATTTAAACGCTTTATTTTCTTCGGAAAAATTCCTACAATAAAGCTGGCCTTTCTATGCCTTAACCGAGACTTAGGTATTCGATAACACATCAATTCACCCGATGCTTGGGTAAGCCAGAATTTTCCCTGAGATTCCTATTTGTCCATTCATGAGAGAGAGAGAGTAAGGGAGGTGGCATTTCTCCTCTGAAGGGAATTTCGCTTGCAAAATATCGTGCTGCCCCATATTGCTGTTTCGTCTTCGTCAGTCCCTTGCCTCTCGTTTCCCTCCACCAGTAAGAGTTCAACGGCATATTTTTTTTAAATCCTCCTACTTCCCCTCTTCTTCGTTTCTTGTAAACGACATACCATCTCCTGCACTTCTCTCTTGATGGTTTCCCTCCCATTCCTCCTCTTCCATTCTCATTCTCCTCCACTCTTCACTCCCATCTTATCGCCTCTTTCATGAATAATGCCATTTATCAGTGTCTTATGCTCCATTTATCTCCTCCCCATTCAATAACGTTCCATCCCTCGAGCGCTTCCTTTATCTTCGACCCCACTCCCTTTCTCCAAAAACATAACCCCAATAAAACCACTCCCGCCATTCTTCCCATCAAGCCCTTTAACAATAGGCACCCTGCGAGGAGAGTGAGTTGTGAGAGAAGACCTGCGTTTGTTGAAGTCCTCCGGGTGCGACTATTTATTTTTCCGAGGTCATCATTAATGCAGGGACCTAATGGATAGGATCCCACTCATTTGCAATGAAAACCTAGCTTTCATTCCTAACTTCATTTTCATCGCGCTTCACGAGAATGACCATCAAGGCCTTGCAAGCATGGTTAAGGTTTACTTCCTCCTCCTGGCTATGAGAGCCTTTAAACGCACTATGCCTACGCTTTATCAGGTCGTATGACTGATTCCATTTTATCCTTTTCTTTAATTTGTTTGTCTACATATATTAGACCCTGTAAAATAGCTTTTGAACGCTATTTCTTGGCAAAAGAATCGGTTCCCTTGGTCGTATAAAATCTCCGCGGATTTCAGAAATATTTATGTGCTCTTTTGTAGCGTAGCGCCTTTGCCCTATTAGTATTAAAATCACAGTTAAAATTTTGAAACAATTCTATACATATACACATACTCACATAATATATATTATATATATGTTATTTATATTATAATGCTGCCATCTCCTAAGACCTTCCACGTCCCTTATTACAAACTCCCAACCCATAGCCACCCGCACCTCTAAAAACATTATATATCGCCTCTCCTGTAACTTCTGCCCTGCCTTTTACGTGGGTGAATGCACGACCACCCTTTCCCTCCGAATGAATAACCACCGCTATTCCACCAAATCTCCCTTCCTAATTCCGCAAGTAGCATAGCGGTGAGAACCTGCGAGATGGCACATATCTGGGTGCTCCAGTCTTTTAAACCCCCCGGACTGAACCAAGCCCACTGATATCATCCAATACTGCCTACATTTCCCCTCCCCCACCTTGTCCGCTTCCTATTGGTTCCTTACCTCTCCTCCCCTCACCCTTCTCCTGCACATTTCCTCTCCGCTCTTCCCCGACAACGCCATTCTGATGACGACGGCGAGGCCGTCGAAACGTCAATACATATTGTGAGTGTCCTTCATTTATTTTTCTGTGCGTTGAATATTTTGTGTTTGTGTGTTTATATATATATACCACATGTCCTGTGTTCGCCTTTTGTGTTTTCCTATCCCCTTTCCTTATACCTATTTCTATGTTTGAATGAATATTTGTGCGCCGTATGGCGGGACTTCGTATTTGAATGTGTATCTGGCCAATGTGGCTCATCACTTCTTCTGGCTATGCGTGCCATGAAACGTACTGTTTCTATTTCTCTATGATACTATATGCTTTCTAACCAACAGTCCCCTCTTCTTGTGTGTATTGTCTATTTCTCCTTTGGTGGGTGGAACAGCTCCCTAAAGCCTTCCTTTGGCAAATGATTCGGAGCACTTAGGCGTTTTAAAACATCGCAGATTTCAGTGTAAATTAGGTTTCCTTGGTGGTGTAATTGGTAGCACATCCGCCCGGCAAGTGAAAGGTCCGGTGTTCAAATCCCGGTTAAGGAAATATTTTTACATTCGTGATCTGCTCAAAAAACCGCCTTCTCCACATGTCCTGTGTTCGCCTTTTATGTGTTTTCCTATCCTCTTTCCTTATACCTATTTCTATGTTTAAATGAATATATATATATATATATATATATATATATATATATATATAAACCATTGCATGAATGAATATAAAAATATGAATGAATAAATATATATATACTCATTCATTATTATTAAGTAACTTTCCGGTTAAGGTAGGTTTTGGATGGGCCCAACTATTAAATAAATATTATTTTGTGACTCCTAACAAAACACAATCCAGCGACCTACTCTACATCAAGTCCCTCTTCATCTCTGTGTACTTCCTTGATCCCGTCCAACATCCCTATCCTGTTCCTGCTCTTTCTTCGTTTGCCTTACATTTTCCCCTCTATTACAGTCTTCAACATCACGCTACCGATCAATACGACCTTAATCAATTTTTCCTGCCTCAATCGGATTTCTCCAAACAGACCCCTTTCCTCGCCCACCATACCCTAACTTCCTCATTAGTTTTCCTTTCGGTCCGTTAACCCCCTGAATCAATTCTTAAATGATATTATTAGGAAACCAATATCGAATTCACCAAGAGCCAACTAAAACTCTTTTACAGGTATCTGTAAATGGGCTTTAGTATCTGTTTAAAATGCTAGAGTTCCTATATATGTGTAAAATGGTAATTTGGCAATTATATGGTTGTTGATGCACCGATTATCTTGTTATTTAATATATTTTTCCTTGAAATAGATACGTACGTCCAGAAATAATTGGGAGTCGAATATTCCCCGTCGTTCCATCAAATGTAAAATGAAATCCATTTACTACACGTTAAATAGCCATTTAGGTTAATTTATGACGTCCATCGCCAAGAAATAAATCATTTCTTTGAAAAAGGGTTTTTTACATTCACCAAAAGTTCCTTTTTATTTAAGTGTTTAAGAGTGTCTTCCCCACGTTTTATCAAAAAAAATTTCAATATTTCTTGCCGACATAGTTTTATCATTTAAACTGAAACATAAGCTAACGTGTTTCAACGTAAAAAGTTTGTAGAATACGGAAAGGGTGGAATTAAATTTGAGTTTTAGACTTATAGGGAATATTGCTTAAAATTTTTAAGCAGATATGGTAGTATTTATTTTGGTATGTAGAGTAATTGATAAAATGTTTTTCTTTTTTACCACTTATCCCTACAAGAATTCTGCAACCTAAAACGCTTACTAAGCCATTTCTTATGCTCCAACCGGGCTTCGGAAATTTCGGTCTTGCACCTCAATCGATTAGTCTAGAATACGCAAATTCGCCTTCGCTTCTTTGACGAAAGAAACATGAGAGCAGTTTTCTTTACAATTCCCGCCTGCAGGAGTCAGTTTTACGACTTTTCAACGTCACCTAGAGCAAAAATTTTCCTGAGAGAGGGAAATTGCATTTTCAAAAACATTTCACGCTTTCCCTAAGAGAAAAACAAATGTGGAGGGTGAAAATGAGTTTCCAGATTTCAAATCGTCCGCACAAGCAAAGGAGAGGTAAGATTTTGGCAGACGTTAGTGTTTAGTGTTTCTTGTAAACAAAAACAGAAAGCCTTTATTTACTTGTAGCTTCAACGGGGTTGTTTTTTACTCAGCCAAATTTTCATGTCTGGGAACATAATGAGAACGGCAATGCCAAGAGAGCAAATAAAGCGCATGATGTAAATGGCTATTTTTAAATCATGTATAACTGCTTTGTCTATCGCATCAATTCCAATATTTGCGAGGAAGACATTACAACAACTCAGAAGTCTGATAGTGGCAATGGAATCGATTTTATGAAAATCACCTGAATTTCACTATACGAAAGCAACGCACTCTCGTAGCTTAAGCAAACGAATTTGTATGCCTCACCAAACGCTAGGAGGCGTGATTTTTTTAATGCGTAAGGTGCTTGGCAAATGATCGGTGGATCCGTTTTAGATTTCTAGTCATGGCTCCGAGTATCTTTGCCTGCATCTATATAGATCTACATTTCGTAAAAACTCTGATATGGAGCGTAGCTATGTACGGCGCGGAAACGTGGTCGCTGAAGCAGGAGGATAGACGTAGTTTTGAGGCTTTTGAAATGTGGGTGTGGAGAAGAATGGAGAAGGTGAAATGGACCGAAAGGAAAACAAATGAGGAAGTACTAGAAATGGTGGGGGAGGAGAGGGGTTTGTTGAGAGAAATCCTATGGAGGCAGGAAAAATGGATGAAAGGCGTATTGAGCGGTAGTGGAATGTTGAAGAGGGTAATAGAGGGGAGAATGTTGGGCAAGCGAGGTAAGGGCAGAAACAGGATAGGGATGTTGGACGGGATGAAGGGGGGAAAGAAGTACACTGAGATGAAGAGGGATCTGATATAGATTAGTTTGCTAGGTGGGGAGTCACAAAATGTTTATTTGATAGTTGTGTCCATCCAAAAACCTACCTTAACCGGTAGATTACCTAATAATAATAGATCTACATTATGCACGTGCATGTATCTAAAGTTAACATACATGTAAAAACATTATCTCCCTATAGGAGCAAAAATAACCTTATTAAAATTTCTTTATGTTATTCAATGACACAAACTAAATATTAAATTTGTATACAAAGAAATACATCCTCAACCCAAGGAGCAAGTAAAATCCTTGAAATAGAAGTACACTTGGCAACTACTCATTCAACTTTAACACCGCACAGTCCAGTTGGAATAAATACATATCTGCACGTCACCCAGAGGGAAAATTTTCCAGCACGTCGGCAATTGAACGTGCGCTGAGCGTTCATTGAACTTATTCTTAGTTCGACTGTTACAATCTTGGCAGCCATAGACTTCAAATCACACAACACATTTTTTACTTCAATGTTGAGATTTACACGGTCAAACATTCGAAACATCGTGCACTTCAAGTTCAAAGAAACTGCGGGACATGCAGCGAAAATGATTTCTAAAGGAATCATCCACAAATGTGGATGTAATTGCAATTGTTGCACTTTAATACCCTCCAAGTTTTCAACATCTTATGCATTTTTTGCTGATAACTAACGTTTAAGGAAAGCCTTATTTTGATGGTGCATGTCTGGTTTGGATCACACACACACATTTAAGCGATGAATTTTAGGGATGGATGATTCCAGGGAATTCCACATTGAGGCAGGGAGAGAGGAGGTGATCCAGACGAATTGTAGAAAGATAAAATGAAAAAGTAAAAGAGAGGTGTTTCTCAGCTTTAGTTACGTATACCATGTTCGATATACGCTGAAATTATATGGAATCCGTGAGAGAGAACGTTAGTAAAAGAACTAGAAAATTTTCATGGGGAATCCGCAAGTTTTATTGAATAAAATATTCTAAGAGAATTGAGTTAACTTGACGCTTATTCCGGAAATATTTGGTTGGGAGCCTCTGGATTCCCGAAGAAAGGAGGTGAGACTTAGTAAAAAAATTTACAAGGCAACTGAGTTTTCTTCCGATACAGAAGGAATTATTATGGCACCAAAGTACGCGTATACTGGTACATTCGACCGTTGAGATAAAGAGGGATACAAGTACCATCACAGACCGAGTACTCTGATAAGTTACTTCTATGTAAGATAATTCTATAGCAGGATGCATAACTTGTACGATATCATAACATAATTGAGCCCAATTGGCTGAATATTTAATACTTAAAGGCTTCGATTTAATCAATTAGTTGAACGCACCAATAATTTAATAATATTTATTTATTTTATTTATTATCGACTTAATTGGGCGAGGTTGAGACTAAATAGTCCCTTCTTCCACCTAACCCTTACATTACATATATTAAATTGAAGACAATTACATACAGCCAAGCCCTGGATGGAGAAAAATTTACCCAGACGGGAATCGTACCCGTGACCTCTCAGTTGGTAGACGAGGACGTTACCCCGCCGCCACCGGGGCCGACTAATAATACACGTAATATATACACGCTTATATATGTACGCTAATATATACGCATATATGTACGCTAATATATACACGTATAGGAAGGAAACATGAGAATTCAGTAGGTACAGTGCAGAACTGCTGACCGGAGAGCAAGGATTTGATTTCGGTGGACGCCTCTGGGCACCAAAGCCTTCATCCAAGTAATGTGGCTGTTCGGACACCAGGTTTTTCTGAGAAACCACAGGAGGCACAGGTAAAAGAACTGGTCCCCCTACCCTTGCGAGTGAGTTTCATAGGCCATTGGACTTTGTAATAGGTAAGTTCTGCTTTTGACCCTTACTCCATCATTTAGGTTAATAAATTTGTTTGGTTTTGTACATAGTAATTATGTAATATGTAAAGTAATTTATGAGTTTATGCTATTTAATGTTTTTATACTGTTCAATTGAAGCAGGAGGATATACGTAGACTGGAGGCTTTTGAAATGTGGGTGTGGAGAAGAATGGAGAAGGTGAAATGGACCGAAAGAAAAACAAATGAGGAAGTACTGGAGATGGTGGGTGAGGAGAGGGGTTTGTTGAGAGAAATCCTATGGAGGCAGGAAAAATGGATGAAAGGCGTATTGAGCGGTAGTGGAATGTTGAAGAAGGTAATAGAGGGGAGAATGTTGGGTGAGCGAGGTAAGGGCAGGAACAGGATAGGGATTTTGGACGTGATGAAGGGAGGAAAGAAGTACACAGAGATGAAGAGGGACCTGATACAGATTAGGTTGCTAAGTTGGGAGTTACAAAATGTTTATTTGATTGTTGTGTCCAACCAAAAAACCTACCTTAACCGGTAGATTACCTAATAAATAAAATACTGTTTAATATATACTCAAATCAGTCCAAGAATTAATATATTTACACGCATGAACGTCATCCTAGCACCCCACTTACATTCTTACTGCAGCCTTCGAGGTATTTTGTAGCCGTAGATGAAAGAAAAATTTCTTAGGTTTAGCTTCAGGAAAAAATTGTTCGTTCACTTCGGATATGGTTTGCTCACGCGCGTTTAAATTTCCTTCGCTCCAATTCTGTATTGCTTGACTTTAGGTCACGGATGTGCGATGCAATACCTTCGCGTGTTTATTTTCATATGGGAGGACCTATTGTTTCCATCCATCTTCTTCAGCGTCAGATTCCTCAGAGAACTCTTTCCAAAAGGCCAATACAATATTCTCCCCTCCCCCTCCTTCCGATTCTTCCCTTCGTTCCGGAGAGGGCAATTTCGAATTCACCCGTCGCTCGCTATGAGGGTGCGGTGGGAGGGATGGCCTCCCTCATCCTTCAATGGAAGCATCTGACCTCCCTTCCGCGAAAACATCTTTCTATCTCTCCCACCTCGAGAGTCATGTCAGCCTGTTTCCTTCTTCGCCGTCTCTCCGCATCCCCGTCGTTCCCCTCTAACCGACCCGATATCACCCTTTTCCGCATATACACTTCGACCCTTCTATTTCCACAGCCTACTCCAAACATTCATATTGCTTGCTGTCTATTTACATTACATTGCCTACGTTATATCCAGCGGGGGTATGTGGCAAAAGTTTGGGGGAGGAATATAATTTGAATTTTGGTAAATTTCATTTGTTCGTGACTAGAATTCAATATTTGAATCGCGCTATTGGTTTGCTTCGCTATTGGCGTTATCCTCAAACGCTATTCTCAAACTTAACTGTGCATTTCTCATCTAATTTAGAAAAAAACTCCGATTTAATGTTAAGTAGAGGAGGTTCACATCTTAAGAAGCCTTGAAATTGTTCTTGGGGGGGGGGGTAATACGGGGAAAAAATACCCTTACGTAATTTAATGACGGCCCCTACTCTCTAAAATTCATAATTCCTGCCACCTCATTTTTGCTTACCTTCCATGCACATCTACAGATAACCCTGCAAGTCACAACATGGGCACGTGGCAGAGGATGTCACATCACCAGTCAAGCATGCAGAAATATTAGTACATGCATTCATTTGTATACACAAATATTTGTATTTTAGCTAATATTAAAAACCGCTTGAGCACTTATATAGTCCTACAGTATATCATGAAATAACTGCTGTATTTGGTCAAATCATTCAACTTTATTCTTTAACGTAATACATTCGGGCGCTAGGATTTGATTTTTTTATTATTACCTACCGTGCGAGGGAAGAAGACAACTCTTATTTTGTCCCATTGGTTGACTGTAGATGTTGGTGCCAGAAAAATTACCTCTGTATCTGAAGAAAATCTGTGTCCTGCTATGTTCTTAAGTGTAACACTTGCCTCATCTCTTCGATAATCAAGATGCTCCCAAACTTATCCATGTTCTCTTCTCATAGCAATTTTTTAAAAAACTAGGAATTTTTTACTGAGATTTATCCTATTCTCTACGAGTAACTTACTTTTTCTCCAATTGATCTCAGATGGCAGGTGAATAGTATAAGTGATTCTTAACTGAAGTGCAGTAACTGACATTAATAAAACGCAGTTGCAGTTAATTATATCTCCCTTCATAAAAAATATATGAAATGAATTTCTCATTAAACGGCTGCTCACTCTATTGTCTGGATTTATTACATTTCAACAGTTAATGTGTTGGAAGAAAAATCTACACAAATCTTTTACCATGAATGGTATAATCATGCACTTATAGATTCAGTGTCAGTAGTAGAGACTATCTGAAACATACCTGTATAATCATTGACGAGCAACCCTTAAGATCTTAAACATGTTTTTCCGAGCGAGTTAAAGCGAAGAGAAGCCCTCACGAACCTAATTTCGTCCGTATAAAGAAGTTACCTAACCGGCAGAGAGAAAGAATTTCACCTCCTACCCTGGCGTTTCTCCTCACCGAAATGGTGTATTCACAGGGAGGAATTTAATTACCTGTGCTTGTACTCCTAGAGTTCATCATGCAAGCTTATGATTTTACGCCTTACGCTTTTACCTATTTGCTCAAGTGGACCAATGCGTTCAATTATGGAGAGCACAGGATATTGTCTGGAAGGCATCAAAGGTTTACACGAAAAAAATATCTTGAAGACAACGTGAAGAAAAACATAGTTTCGTCAATTCATAGCGTGCGAAGTAACTGAGATCTTTTGCCGGGATTGTTCCTGCTTAACCTCGTCAAGTCTAGTACTCCCAAATTTCCCTCACATAACTCTTAAATGTCTTGAGTCTTTGGACGTGAATTTAATTGTTGTTTAGCAAGACGACGAAACGATGTCGCGAGCTACGTTGACGGAGGCAGTGAGGCGTGTGAATGATTGAAAGTGGGACTGTAAGAACGGAACAGGAATAAAGGGCGACGAAGGCAGGGAAGAGTTCTAGATTTTGCTTACGGGAAAGCGGCTGGATGGTCTATGATGGCGACATTTCAAGAATTACTATTTCCTTGGGCAGCAAGTGATTATCATCCCTGAGGTACTTTCACAGAAGGTGGCAGGAGGATAAACATTTTTAAGTTGAAATAATGAGAACAGAGAAGAGTGATTGATTTTTATAGATTTGATCCTAACATAATATCATGATAAATTAACCATAAAAATTGATATGAAATACTTGAGCCAAAAAAAAACCTTAAATAAAAATCTGAAGATGACTTAGAAGAAAATAATGAGGTTACTTGTATGATAGTCTGTCCTCGGCTCCACGAATGGATGAACGGTATACTAATGCATGTATATATATGCATGCGACAAACTTGGCATGAACACAAATTAGCATGAGAATATCTAATATTAATGTCTTTCTTTGAATCTGAAAATACAATATACAATATGTCCCTTCCTTCTATTTCAGGATTTACACATGAGGGCCGCGTCGTCTGCTTACAGAGACAGGATTTCATGATTCCCACGCCGTGTAGAAACGTCCAGAGAATAGATGTTTAAAAGTAAAGGCCTAATACGGGAGAGTTGAGGCACGTTGGTGGAGATTCGTCGCAGTGTCCGCCTTGAGCCATCGCATAGTGAAAATCCTGTCCCGTAAGTACAGGTGAGTGAACCAACTTGGTTACCCAAAGTCGGGAAATGGAGTGTATCACATTCAACAGGAGTGCCAGATTCCAGACGCGATCGATCTCCTTGCTGACACCGAAAAATGTTTCGTCATAAAAACTTATTGCTATACAAATTGAAAGCAGTATTAGTAGTAGTTTTAGGGGAGGCGACCGACAGCTGAGGTCATTTGCGCCATTAGGGATGACAGGAAAGGATGAAGGGTGGAGAGAAACCCGGCGTCGGCATTAGCCTGCTCTTAACGAAAGGCGCCAAGGAGTTCGCAGCCTAACGTCCAATCCGACGGACAGCGTACTCACTCAAAGTGCCCTCCGCAAAGCACCACAATTAAGGATCGGGATAATACTAAAAATATTCAAAAGGGGATTTAATAAAAATTGGTTGTTTATTAAGAGAGTTTCATTCGTGCCCCGCTCCTCCCAAGGCTGATTTTCAATCCTGGAACCAAAAAAAAGAAAATTTCACCGAGGTCTCCTTTTTGCTATCTACATTTTTCATGTCGTAGAGGAATAAATGTAGCCGCGGGAGTGTTGCCATCTGACGGAACTTATTGTGAAGTTTCAAGGCATATTAAAAATTATTTATTGCGCAAATGTTCAAGAAGGATTTCTAAAATTAACTTCACTGGAAATATGAGGTTTGTATAAAAAGTAGCGATAATAATTTTTTCCTGACATGTGTGTTAAATGCTGAATTCAGGCCGTTGGTTAAGTGTACGCATGATTGCATATCATTGCATTGCATGATTGCACGGCATTGGTAAGATTATAGTGCATATCATTGTCACTAAAAATTCGGCGATGCAAAATATCTGCGCTAAACTCGTCCCGAAGGTCTTTGGAGGGACGACCAAGAGCAGAGTCAAGTGTGTGCTTGTAAAGACCTTCTGCAACGGCATCAATACGATTTCCCAACCCCCTAACAGTCCTAAATAGGCACCAGTAGACAATTTCCTAATCTCAAAAGCGAAATTCTCCTTTTCCGAAATTTCTCCCGATATTTTAAACACAAACCATGTATTTATGACCTCCAGTATGGACTCAAGTAAAGGTTTCCCCCGTTATCAAACCAAAGCAGACTGGAATCTCATATACGGGACATATTGTATCATAGGGGGTGGGGGTTCAGCGGGGTATTCAAGTAGATGACCTTGGATTCCAGAAAATACGGCCTATGATGAATTTATTTGTCCATTTTGAGCTGCTGTACGTTATGAAGGTTGCACGCTAATGACTCAGAATTCTATAGAGGCGGAGGAATTCTGAAGTCATCAATAGCATGAAATCCTGACGTAGAAAGCTTTTCAATTCAAACCAAGGATTGGAACGATTTGGAAGGGAAAGGAAAATTCATATCAAGATCGCATTATTTTCAGGACACGACACACCAACAAACCATGGAAACGAAAGCAATTTCGAAGCAAAGATTTAGGAACGGAACAAAACATTTCGGAATTGACAGAAAGAAAAATTCAGAACATAAAGTCGGAATTGAAATATTTATGATACAAAATTGTAATGCGCATGTATGAAAGACGTGTTTTCCGTTTGTTTTGCTATTTCAGGAGTGAGTACAAGTTATGAATCACCAAAGAGGAAGAAGAAAGATTGTTCTAAAAGAGTAGGGATCTCTTGAGAAATTCATGGGGTGAATTTTGGTGTAGGATCTCAGAGAACAGGGAATACTATTAATGCAGGTGGAAAAAAATAATGTATGATGTGACAGGGCAATGAAGAAAGGCAAGGTTATGAAAGGATAAAACTACATGGAATAAATCAACAATATGGGGAAAATTACTTGAAATCAGATATTTACGTAGCCCAAACAGCGAGTGAATCAGGAAAAGAACATTTACAAGTGCACATGTAAGTACATCAACTAAAACGAAGGAAAAAATGTTTCCTCACTTCATATTTAATTGCGTACTTCGTTTCTATTTAGATGCTGAATCAAGTTAGTCGATGCACTTCAAATATAACCTTTCTAATTGGGGTGTACCTAAAACAAAAATTGAAGGACAGAGATAACGTACTGTAACCCAAAATAATGAAAATACGAAAAGGAGCGTAAATTTAAGGAACGGTTTAATATTCGCCTCATCCTTACGTCGTGGATTAGACTTATTATGCTGAGATGTAAGGAAATGAAAAATCTTGCAAACTTGTTCAAATTAAGACGCCCTCAGTTCAAACCTTGTATGGAGAGTCCCTGTCTTATTGCTGCGATTACTAGTACTGAAACAACGGGACTTGTTCTCCTCAACAAAATTGTGAAACATCTCCACAGGATCCTTTAGCTTATTTCGCATGCTTAAATGAAAATCATCTAACTGTCATGCATTTGCTCCGCAATTACTCACTTCACTCAATTACTCACAGGTGTGAGCACAAAGATTCATGCTCTCCCTCTTTTGGGAATGTTTTTTAATTTAGTAACAATTTATTAAATATTAAATATCTACAGGTACCCGTATATGACCGACAAAACTTTTAATTTATGCTATACCCTCATCTTCAAATCATCTACTGAAGGATGCTTTGAGATCTTTAAACAACTGCGATTATTTTCAAATTTAGCATAATGTTCAAAATTAATTTCTGTAAAAATGGTATCAATTTATTTTTTTTCGGTATTTAAAACTGACCACCTGCTTTATGTTTTTTTAATCCTCGAATGTATTCTTCGTCACATCTCCGGTTAAGAGAAAAAAAACCGCAGGTGGTACGGAGAGAGGAAAATTCTCCCACATGTTTTTGTATTAATTTCACATGCCCTGGTGATTTTCACGAGATGAGTCTATTCTGAACTATCAGAGTTACATTTGGTTTATTCGCCTTGGGATTTCAGTGTGTGTTCGACGAAATCTGAAGTTCGCACGAGAATACACTCTCTCTCTCTCTCTCCTCGAATTGTTCCCACGTTAGGATTCCCATTTCAAACTACAATGGTTTTTTACGCTGAATAATTGGAAAACAGCATCCCGAGTGCTTTCGCAAAATGAAGCCGTACTCAAGGACTCATAGGATTTTCTTGACTCTGGGTCGCAGCACCTCGCGGCGAAAAATAATTCGTCCTCTGTCTTAATAAAATGAACACAACTTGTAAAACGTCATATCATTCTCCAACAGAAATTACCCAGGCGCAATGATTCCAGAAATATTTTGCCATCTCGCGACACCCAGCGTCGTCCTAGCGCTAAGGAACGGGGTGGTTGAGAACGAAGGAGCTGGTTGACTGCTGACGCCTGGGAGAAAAGGTAATTATTTCATACTCCCGCTCATCATCCAGCACAAACCCCCGTCTCCCCCGTGGGTCTTCCTTCTCCTCTATTTGCCGCCTCTTCTGCATTGACGACATGAACAAAGATAAAGAGTTCAGAGATACAGTCCGCGTCCCCAACTCACCTCACACGCATCCTATTTCCAATCTTCTCTTTCCTTTTCCCCATCCCCCCCATACATAACCCTTAGCGGATGCTGCTACTGCAGCTCCCCTCCTTTGGGTACTCCGGAGAGATGGAAAAGCATGTCCAAGGGAGAGAAAGAGGGGAGGGAGACGTTGTTGTAATGGTAGAGGGAGATACGAATGCGGGGATGCGGGAGGAAGGGAAGGATTGCGTGAGACGGGAATTTCAACTCTCCGACTCAAAACACCGCTTAAGAGAAGAGTTTCTCAAAGTGATTTCCCCGAGGAAGGCTCGAGGAGGCTTGGAGTTACACAGGGGAATGTAAATTGGTTCCATCGAGCGGGATGGAGAGGAGGAGGAGGAGGGAGTTGGTAGGGTGGCTTGCATAAGGCACATCGACGCGACGGCGGGGTGGGCTGAAAAACGAGGGTTGAAATTTTGAAAATGAGTACCTTGTTTCATCGCTGGCTTTATTTTCACGTGAATATCGACCTGGTTACCTATTTTTTTATATTTACTTATGTGTTCCATTACTTATACGTTCTGCACTCGGTATTAAAGTAACTCAGCACTGTGTCTTTTAATGAATGGATCAGTAAGTAAATCGCTGAGATAATGAAGAGTTCGATTCCGGGTGACGCCTCTGGACACACTCGGCTTTACTAAAGGGGTGTACATTTTTTGGTACTAGATTTTTTGAATAATGGCCTAATTTCTGAGTTTCACACACCATACCGCTGAGCTTCGTATTAGATGAGTTTTGTTCTCACCTATCAAACAAACCAGGTTGATAACTGCAGTGGTGACAATATGTAATTAATTTGTTAGGAGAATGGATGGGAGTTAATTCACCAAAAAGATAGAGGAGTGAAAGGTTTGAGGGGAAATGTTAGACCTAGTTATTGGGAGAATGTGGTCGAAGAGACTCTAAATAGAAGGAAAATTAGAAGTATGAAGAACAGAAGAGCAATTGTGCAACTGCGTATGAATTCCAGTGTCTAAAGAAGTATTCGAGGACAAGACACAGCCGAAAAATTAATTAGAAAGGGTACAAAATGTTTTGCACCTTATGCAAGCTATTTCTTTACAATTATACCTTGAAATAGAACGGAGTGTCAGGTTTGTACAATGCTTCCATGTCTGTGAGATTACCCATGTTCATTATATTATTTCATTATTCTTTTCCAACTTTTCTGTAGTTCTTCAGTTCTGTCCCACAAAAATGAGCCAGGAGCTGACGATTTTTGTCTCGACCGGTCTTACATTGTGACTAGCATTTTCCGTGAAAAATTAACGTATTTTGCAGAAAAAAATCGTCAATTTCGATCGAAAAAAAGATGATTGACTCAGCCACTCAGCTCTTAATAGTGAGCCTCGGAAGAGCATAAAAATAACAATGCCCGATCGTGAAATGTTTTTTCATTATTCCCATATCACTTTTATTTATTAATACTTTTCTCTTTCTTCTTCGTTAATGCCAATCCACCGCGATTTTATATTTGAGTGAATTATTTATTACTCTGAATGAGTCGTCACGTTCACCCAATGTGTATTCGAACAAGCAAAAAGGAACAGTAACCAACCCAGAGGTTTTTTCTATAGGAGAGTGTAGAGCATACCCTGTGCTAAGCCCAATAAGGGTTTTTCACGCCTCAGTATAGCAGGAGCAGGTCCTTTCTCTGTATTTTTTACAGGAACAATTGGTATTTTAAAAATCACACAGCATAGATTAATCTGAGTGCGATCAAGGGCGTTACCCGTAATCAAACAAGGATTCTCTGGTGAAAAATCCAACGCCCTACCCATTCATCTCTCGTAACATACGTGTAGGAAATGGTTAGCATATGGCAAAAACAAACGGTGGAAATGGACTGACGACGCGAACACGTACACTCTTATAATCAGTGACATATAAATAATGTAAAAGTGTTTTCTTATGTTCTTACGGCATCCCAAATGGTTTTCCACTTCAAAATGGTGTAAATTGACGGAAAAAAAACTCCAAAATAGAATATACCAACGAAAGAGTTGTAGATTGTTTTTTCAAAAATTTTAGCCGTGTGATTACGTTATGAGCTAGGTGGCTGATGTATCCCTATGTTAAAATTTCAGAATAATAGATTCCGATCATTTTATTCCTCTCAATCTGTTTCAATTATTATGAGGGTGGAGTGGGTCTAAATAGAGCATAAGACGACGGACTACGCATTCCAGTTTAGAATCCAATCGATGTCCTAAACACCCCCATAAATACAATAGACGTGATATTTACTGAGAACCATAGGTCGAATAGAATGGCTGGTACGATCAGGAAGCTGGGCCCATTAAAAATTCTTTTATTGAATCCACAGTTTTTGCACTTGATCGTAAACTTAGAAATGCGTGGCTATATTAAAAGTAATTTTATTTTTCATTTTCCTTGCTGACATTAATTTGCTGATAGAGTAGCTCTCTTTAATGATTCATTTAAGTGTCAGCGATCAATGCATTGGTGTTAACTACGAACTCATATAAAAAGTGAATTCAATCAAATTGCATACAAGAATAATTATTGAAGAGTAAAAATATTCAAGAATAAACCATGGTCATTCTGCGGTAGAGAGTTAACGACAAATGACGCTGATTGATTTATTTTATATTAAACTGTATTGAAAATTATAAAGCATTAATATATTTACAAATCAACTGCACGATTAGATTTGACATAGTTATATATATATATATATATATATATATATATATATATATATATATATATATATATATATATATATATCTAATTTCAAGAAACTGTAACAGTAACTTTAACGGAGTCACCCGCTATGTGTGCATTACAATGCAACCAATGCAACAATGGTTGCATTGTAATGCACACATAGCGGGTGACTCCGTTAAAGTTACTGTTACAGTTTCTTGAAATTTGTCTAAGGTATGAATAGCCTAAGTGTTTGAAATTGACTTTATTAACAGCGTGGACTGTGGCGCGTCGCGCACGACTACGAATGCCTGTGACATTGTATGTACGGTATTTCGTCATAACATCTTGTTCCTTTAAAGCCCCCAAAATTTCAGAGTGTAACAGGACGTCTCGGTAGCTTAATTGGTTAAAGCACTCGGCCGGATATCGAGGGATCCAGGTTCGAATCCCGGTCAAGGCGAATGATTTTTAATCTCTGAAATGGTTGCACTGTATCTCTAATTTGGCGATTAATTGTAAAAACCGACAGCAAAACTATGGCATCAAGAGAATTAACCTTCTAATTAGGAGTATGTACAACATTGGACTTGTGAGTTTGCTTGTAAAACCCTGATGTCTTACAGTCGTACATGATCGCGCATCGCTCTCCCTTATTTCCCTGAATTGTGATATGGAAAGAAAGAGTTCATTCCATATCACTTTACTTGGGAGATTGAGGTTGAGATATAAAGTTAAGTTATGAAGTTAAATCTCTGGAAAACTGATTTTTGCAGAAAGAAATATCTCAACAATTCTCCAAACACGCATATAAGTCGTGTTTCAGAGTAAAACGCCATCGAAAACAACTTTAAAAAAAGGTTATTACGTAATAATACGCTAACTGAATTGAATGATTAATTTATTTGAGCCATTGGCGTTAAACTCCGTAATCACTTTTCAGGAATTAACACTTTATCGCCAATAAATTTGATTTAATGTAATCGCATTAACGGTTTTCTTTTTTTTCACTTAATTGAATACAAAGCACCCATATGGCAGAGTGATTTCAAAAAGATGGAAACGACCACAATAAATAACAATAGACGTTCTACGCAGAGAAATCATTCATGACATGGGTAAGGTATTCCATAATGTAACAAATGAGTTTATTCCAAAATCACACTATTTTGTTCGTTTCACAGTTTGATTAAAATCGAACACAAAGTGTTGTCTCAGAGCACAATTTTGCCGTAATGCGTCCTATTCTTCAAATTCTGGAATAGTTAAAAGGAACTAGATATATTCCCAAAGTAGCAAATAATTGAGTGATCTAAAAATAACAGTAATTTTTTAAGTGGGATCTCAGTGATAGCATATATGTCGTCCTTAAAAATTTACTTAAAAAATCTATCACCTAAAAATTCGTATTTGAAAGCATAATAAATGTGGGAAAGACGAGATTTAGAAGAAAATTTATTATGTGTATGCTTCATAGAAAATGATATAATATTTCACAAAGGTGTTTAGGGCAAGGTGTTACGGTAAATAGAAGAGCGGCAACCGGAGACAGTCATAATTTCAGGGCGCGTACTATGATGAGTCATCAAGAGTGATTTAGGAGCTATAATTGCCATTAAATTACATAATTGTCAACGATGCAATATTTACTTCGTTTTACAATTATAAACGGGATTTATCGCCATAATTCCTCAAGTAATCATTCATTTATAGGGGTTTTAACTTTTATTACTAAACCTCGTCGGATTTTGTTGCTTGCTGTTGCATTGGGTAAAACGTCTCCCTCATTTTATTTTATCGGACCGTCGGATTACCATTAAAACCATGCAAAGAGATTTCATTTTGTGCGACATAATTTCAGTGAGTTAATAGCACCTATGAGCTTGGAATTTGATTCATATTTTTGAAGGATGAATTGCTCAATTCCATAAAATAAAACGTTATTTAAAACATTCATCCGCGTGACAGTTGTCAATTACCAATTACGTGAAACAAAGAAAGACCGGTTTCATCGTCAATTCAGGTTGATTGATTTTGGGAATAATTTTAATGGGGCATTTAACTACCAGCCTTTCATAGATCTAAAACAAGCTAATTGGAAAAATACAATTATGGTGAGGTAGGAATATTACCACAAACGGAATGAATTAACTTTATTTTAATGAGGACCAAATGTTTTATGCGTAATTTTTTTTTCTAAATTCTAAAAAAAATAACAAATTCCAATCTCTTTGAGTTGATATTTAAAAATAATGAATTAATATTCCCATGATTTAGTGTCAAGGTAACAAGTAACGTGGCTCGTATCTTCAACATTTAATTGATAGACACTGCGAGTTAAATAACTCAACAGAGATGCAATACTCATACGTTTTTATTTATGCATTTAAATTAACCCACATTGGAATACATTCGATTTAGACAGTAAAGAGGCAAATCTCTCGTTCCGATGTGATCTCTTTGAGTCCCAGTAACTAAGAAGGTAAAATGGATTAAGTCTTTGACGTCATTCCTCCAAGTATACTGCCACCGCGAAATGAATCCTTAAATAAACCTGATTCATCACGTTGGGAGTATTGAAGTCTCAGGCTCAGTTCTCTCTACAGACTCCCCTTTAAAATTTAATTCCCACACGAAATTTGGAGAAATGTGTATTACCATTCCATCAGCCCTCGACGGCAAAGAGTAGCTTTTCACAGTATTTCTGAGGGGATGGCGGTTCTTAATGTAGTCTGCCCCACTCGCTCGAGGTAAAAGTCGTGGCAAAACGGTAGGAATTTCTCTAACTTTCCAAATTGTCACTAATAAGCCACAGGACGAGAAGACAGATGTCACCGAACTCCCCGAGTCTCGAAGTTGATATCGAATGGGATTAGTGAACCCCATTTGACTCCTTCGTATAGTCCCGTCATGAATTAGTCAGGATTCGAGGGTGGTTCCCCTCGCAAACGAATACGAAATGGGGCGAGTAGTTTATCTTGTGCCACCCCTCGCCATATTTTTACCTATACATCCAAAAATCTCAAATTTCGAAATCTTCCATACGTTTCCTCGCACACACAAATGCTCGCTTGAAAACCAGCAACTTTGTTTGGTTTGTTTAACAACTAGCGCAGATTAGGGATAAGCACGCGTGCTGAGTTGCAAAAATATTTCCGTTGAGCTGAAAACGTTATTTAACTTTTCATCTGACAAATTTGTTTCGAATATCCTCATCGCAACTTTGAAAAAGCATGTCATCCAAGAGAAACAATACCACAAATTGAGCAATTATTATAATTTTTCTCTGGCAACGGTTCCAAGTATTTTGAAGACAGCGGCGAACCTAGCGTTTAAGTGAGTGAAAAAGCATTTTATTTAGGTTATGACTCTAGAAAAACTAAAAACGCCTGGAAATATAGGCATTACAATTTACTTAAAAAGGTTTAGTTACTTTTTTGATTTAGCAAAATGCACAGATGAATGTTTTTGTTCGGTTCCTGCACTGAGGGTCATCACTGAAATCATAAATAACTATTATTAAAGAGATTTTACTTTAAGCTACTAATTGGTACTTATCAATTTTGATGGTGGAGTTGAAGAAAACTGTTTCAATATTTCTCTGATACAAAAAAAAATGAAACTGATTTTTACTATTCATTTCAATATTGACTCAGTCTGTATTGTTTCTGATTTTAGTTTTTCATATTTATCGATATCATCTCAGCCATAGCAGAATTTTTCATTCGTACCACGTTCCTCTGTTGCCGTCTTCAATATCTCATCGCCAATTAAAACATCAATCGCCAATAAAATTGAACTTGTTCCAGCAATACTATCTCTTTTACTTGTACTAAATATTCGTTAATTCAAATATATATTTTCCGTAAATTTTCCTTATTATGAGCTTGTATTTTTGTTTTTTTTTCATTCTGTCCACTTTCCTTTTTACTTTCTTCACTACCCTCACATCTCAAGAGCTTCCATTATTAACTTCTCCTCTTTCCTTAACGACCAAGTTTCCGCGCCTTATTCCACCTCACTCGATATCATTTTTTTTTTAGTTGCACAGATTTATTATACTAACACTCTCATGAATCCCGTTTCATTTCTTTATGTCACCTACAAACATTTTCACCACCCTGGAATTCACTAGGGGTTATTTGATGAAGAGTATTCTGTAGAGGCTGGCATTGACTACGTTACAAGCGGGAATTTGGTAATTGGTTGTGTAAGACATGACTTTATGGAATTAATTAATTTGATATTAAAAAACTATAACTTTTCAATTCCAAAGTATTTTATTTAGACACGATCTAGGTTCGACGTTCAACATCATTATCATCATGTTTAGTACCATGATGACACTGAACGTGGAAACCTGGATCGCGTCTAAATAATATACTGATTACAAACTTTTTATTAGCATAATTTAATAGTTTTTCACTTAAATAAATTGATTCTATTAGGCCATGACTCAAACTAAAAATTATTTACTAGAGTGGCTGGGTCTAGGACCCATGAAATGAACAACCACGATAAGAAAGTTTTAGCATGATCATATGCATGTATTCTCAACTCAGAATGCATTTATCGAAAGATTTTTCTTTTTTCACATTCTTTCACGCTGCGATTATGAGTTGCAAGAGAAAAGTAATTCCATATAGAAGGTGTGACAAAAAAAATACAGGACAGATTTTATAACTTGTTTAGTTCGACGGATCGTCTCTTGCTTCATCTTGTTTAGCTCTCGAACCCTGCCTGGTAAACCGCCTTAGGGATCCTCTTCAGGTCCGCCGTACAATTAGTTTTAATGTCCGCAATAGAGTCGAATCGGTACCCTTTCAAGGTTGATTTAAACTTTGGAAACAAAAAAAATTCTAGCCTAAAGTTTTAGCCGTTAGATGTGTCCTCTATTCCCTGAAAACCCCTATCGAGTTACCCCACCTATCCCTAATGGTGCAAATATACTAAGTAGTCACCTCTACTAAGTTCTGATACTACAATCGATATAATTATTGTTCATCATATCATTCTTTATAAAAAAATTGGTAAAATATAAATTTCATAAAGGACATTAATTTGGCACTCACACCCTTAACCGAGCAAGATTTGGTCTTCGAGTTACATTTTTGCTAACAGACTTTTAGATTTCAACAAATTCTTGTTGAAACCTAAATTGGAGAAATCGCAAAATTTTCGTCTCCTGGCAACCTAGGCGTCCGTTTGGCCTTTTCCTCAAAGCCATTATGGATGGATGGAATTTCTCTCAAACTGTTACCTCACACAGCAGTAAATTATCACGTGGGCAACCGTTAAACTCCCTACACAAAGAGCAAGACTTCGTGCTTTATGGAATTTACTGATGGTTACTTAATTAAGTGAATGTTCAGCACATTCTCCCGCTATATTACGAGCCACACAAAATCGCTTCCCTGTTTGATCTGTCCTCTGAGGGCCTCCTCTTGGAACACTTCAAACAAAACCGCAATTTCGGGGTTAAATCAATTGCACTGAGGTCATCAACTGTGTTTTAGATAACCTTAAAACCCGCAAAACCTGCTTATAGTTAACCTTTGGGTTGCTTTGTAATTGATGTGAAGTAAGTGGCAGCTGATATTTTTTTGTTTATTCCGAATCGTTCTTATCAATGGTAGTACTTTACCGAGGTACCTATTACTTGCATAATGATTGTATTCAAAAAGACATCATGTAAATCAGTTGTATGTAGAAATCATTTTGACCGACGCAATAACATGTGTTTTGAGTTTTACTAGAAAATTGCAGAGCCAATCAGAAAGAGCTTTGAATTACCGCCATCAACCAAACTAATCCTCCGACAGTCACGCGTCGACTCGTGTACTAGGACTCTTTGTCTCGACCGCCAGAGAGACCAATAACAATTTCAAAGTCCAATACAAAGTTACACTACGTATATCTGTACATTTGTTTAAATCTAGGGTTTAAAGGCCACCAAATTTAAATTTTGCGATTGATACCAAAGAGGACATTTAAAAATACAATTTTTGAAAATTACTAATTCAACAACGAGATCTTTATGCTTGTCGTTGAAGTCACACCAATAGAGGAATCAGGGGCTCATGACATGTGCATTGTAGGGATATTATTATTAGGTAATCTACCGGTTAAGGTAGGTTTTTGGATGGACACAACTATCAAATAAACATTTTGTGACTCCCCACCTAGCAAACTAATCTATATCAGGTCCCTCTTCATCTCGGTGTACTTCTTTCCTCCCTTCATCCCGTCCAACATCCCTATCCTGTTCCTACCCTTACCTCGCTTGCCCAACATTCTCCCCTCTATTACCTTCTTCAACATTCCACTACCGCTCAATACGCCTTTCATCCATTTTTCCTGCCTCCATAGGATTTCTCTCAACAAACCCCTCTCCTCCCTCACCATTTCTAGTACTTCCTCATTTGTTTTCCTTTCGGTCCATTTCACCTTCTCCATTCTTCTCCACACCCACATTTCAAAAGCCTCCAATCTACGTCTATCCTCCTGCTTCAACGACCACGTTTCCGCGCCGTACATAGCTACGCTCCATATCAGAGTTTTTACGAGTCTTGTCTTAACATCCCTACTCAACGTCCCCGTCATCAACTCCCTCCTCCTTGAGAAAGCCTCCTTGCCTAGCGCAATTCTTCTCCTTTACGTCCCTACCACTTTGACCGTGTTGGTCCAAAACACTTCCGAGATATGTAAACTGTTCTACCTGCTCTATTTTTTCCCCGCCTATTTTAATATTTAGCTTAGCCTTTTTCTTTCTGGAGAATCGCATAAACTTTGTTTTACTAATATTGATTCTCATCCCATATTTATCGCACTGAACCTCCAATTCACTCAACAATGCTTGCAACCCCTTGGCTGACTGAGCAACTAATGCTTGGTCATCAGCAAACCTAACCGATTTTACGAATTCCCCTCCGACTTTCATTCCTACCTCCAGTTCTTCCCATGCCTCTTTAATCATTTCCTCTACATATACGTTGAACAGTACCGGTGACAATGGGCAACCCTGCCTTACACCTCTTCCTAACACTGCCCATCCGGACTCTCCGTTCCCCACTCGAACCTGAGCAGTCTGAGACATTGTAGGGATATATCAATGGGAAAAGAAGCACGGAAAGACCACGTTTGCGGTATTTAGATCAAGATGTTGGGCCGCGGGAGATACTTATTAATGAAAAGGAACGTGGGGATGTGTGGAGACTTGCTGCAAATCAATATCCGGAAAGATTAACTAACGAAGACAAAAATAGGTAACCACTGCTGCATTTTAGGCTATTCAAAAACATTCCACCTTCTCCGAAGACAAATTTTAGAGAAACTGTAACAGTAACTTTAACGGAGTCACCCGCTATGTGTGCATTATAATGCAACCATTTCAGAGAGTAAAAATCATTCGCCTTGACCGGGATTCCAACCCGGATCCCTCGATATCCGGCCGAGTGCTTTAACCAATTAAGCTACCGAGACGTCCTCTTACACTCTGAAATTATGGGGGCTTTAAACGAACAAGATTTTATGACGAAATACCGAACATACAATGTCACAGGCATTCGTAGTCGTGCGCGACGCGACAAATTTGTCTAAGGTATGAACAGCCTAAGTGTTCGAAATTGGCTTTATTAACATCGTGGACTGTGGCGCGTCGCGCACGACTACGAATGCCTGTGACATTGTATGTACGGTATTTCGTCATAACATCTTGTTCCTTTAAAGCCCCCAAAATTTCAGAGTGTAAGAAGACGTCTCGGTAGCTTAATTGGTTAAAGCACTCGGCCGGATATCGAGGGATCCGGGTTCGAATCCCGGTCAAGGCGAATGATTTATACTCTCTGAAATGGTTGCATTATTTTCCGAAGACCTTCCTGAGCTTTCCTTATTTACCTTGGCATATTCCTCCTCAAAATCAATGGTTGCACGGACAATCTTGCCGCTGTAATCCATACCTGTTTTTACCCCTCATCTACACTACCAGCTTTTTTAATCGTTCTGCCAAGTGATCCCTAAAAGAAGCGATTACTTTAAACTTATTTATGAGTTAAGTTTTCATCAGCTGTGAGGTGTGTGCAATAAAAAAGGCAAAGGAGAAAAGATTGGAGACGATGAAAATATAGCACTCGCGAAAGATATTTAAAACGAAGTGAATTGACAGAGTGACAAATAAAAAAGTGCTGAGAAGAGTAAGTGAACAGAAACATCATTGAAGAATAGAAGTAAACACATTAACGGGCCACACTGAGACAAGATTGTACGCGGAAGGCCACAATGTCAGGAGACGTGTAGCGGAACAACTACAGAGGAAAGCTAACGATGGACTAGGAGAAGCAGTTCATGGAAAAATATCGGTCCAAGGAGCTATTAGAGGATAAGTAGGTAATAGTTGAGCTTCGGTAATAGTTGAGCTTAGGGAAAAGCAGCTAACTGATCCTATTAATTATAGACCCGTATGGTACAAAATATCCACTTTTCAATCAATTTTTCGCTCATACATCGGTCTCATTTGCAAGAAGACTGTATTGAAATGCCAGGCGTGCGTCATTTTAATAAAACTTACGGTATTTGTAGTCCTAAGTCTATTCTAACAAGTTACAATGACAAAATGGTCTTAACATGTTGGTTTTGATAGAAATTGGCATCATATAATTCCAAGATTTCATAGTGTAAGACTACCGCCAGATATATAATGGATTAATGGTACAGAAATAGTCATTATCCCCACGGAAAACTGATAGTTTGCATGTAATTGTGTTTTTTCCTAACAGTATTAACATAATACTGTCCGTCTTTGTTAAAACGATGCTCATTAATTGGTGGGGAACAACAGCATACATAAGAGCTGTTATTCTCTTATACCTCCCATTACCAAATCATTCCCCCTTAGCCACGCAAAGCCTTCAAACCCCCGCTGAGTGCCCTATAACCTCTCCCACTCCTACCCATTACCCAGACCCCTCCCCCCCCTCCCTCTTCCTTTCTCCCCAATCCACCCCCCCTTCCTGACTGTGTATATACTATATACCCGCCCTCTACTATGTATGCCTTCACCTGAAGATGCCACGCAGTGGTGAAACCATGGTCGTCTGAATAAAGTGTAAATGTGGAATTGCCGTGTTTTCTTTCTTTCTATAAAACAGCATACATGTAAATTGAATTTTCAGAACTCGGGAACAAAATTTTTCCAAAATAATCATTAAGCACATACTATATATTTTATCAATACGTACAAGAGTTTCAGTAGGCTTAAAAACTGTGTGTTCACCTTGTATATGCTTACGATATATTCAATAAATGGGCGATACATGAATTTTTGTCACTGATAACTAATCCATGAGTTAAAGTGGCACAATAAATTATGAAGTCACGATCGATCCTCCTTATATCTCTAATGTTAGCCACAATTTATCCTCAAGTACACTATGGCTATTGCAGTTAAAAAAATCTTTAAATCTCTTCGATATGGATTGATAAAACTTTTTCAAAACCTAGATTCGCATTAAATGGCTGCATAAGCCAAGGGACGTATCCCGATTTTTTTCCAGAATATCAAACATATTTCCATCTTTGTACCTTACCCTCCACCTCCTTGAAATATGTGCGTACACATGTGCCATTTCCCTTCGATAAGCAACCTCAATCTCACCCTTCCATCGGTGAAAACATCTCCAAAGCCACCCAGGCGCCAACGCCAAATTCGAATCTATTATTTCGTGTGGTTACAATACACCGATTCGTGAGGGAATATTCCCCCGTCGGAAATGGAACAAAAGGAGGGGGAGGAGGAGAGTTGGGAGAAGGAGGGGGCGTGGTCCATTGTGTGTTTAATCGAAAGATAGTTCGAGGGAGGAAAAGACTTGAAGAGCACACACCAACTTCCATCTCTGTCATTAGAATGATTAATGGTTGGGGCCCGAATCGGGGAGGGACGGGATAAGAAGCAGGGAGAAAGGGTGATGGTTAAAAGGGCTCGAACGTTTCGAGGAATCGGGCGCTCACATATTTAGGTAGAGATAGATATTAACCGGACAAACTCTGGTACCCCTGGCTGAGAAATTAGTCCTTCCCCAGCGATTTACGGTGTTTTTAATTGTTTTTTTAACTGATTCAACACATGTAATTATTTCAATGTCATCCTTGTGCCAATATTATCATCTCAATATTAATTGCGTAGTTTCAACTGAAAAATTTGCGATTCCATTAGCAACATATGATACACGAACGCACGCAATCATCAAATTAATATCTGGTACCATTTCGTAGTGAAATGCGATTCGCAAAATAAAATCATATCATATTACACAACTTTCATGGCAAATATCTTGTTTACTTTCAGAGGTAAGGAAAAGTGCAATTCTGTACAAATGGATTAATTGAAATGATTCCCATATTTGGGATCATGGAAAATTATTCGTAATTACAGATCAATTGACATTGAAATACGATAAATCCGGAAATTCTTGTCCATTATATGTCCATTTATCTCATTTCATAGTTCTTATTGAGCTTATACTGAGATTCTCGCCTCGTACAACACCCAAATAAAACAATTTAACTTTAAAGGAGAACCTCTTCAAATCAAAAGAATGTTGAAATCATTGAAGTTATGCCCCTGTCAGCCGTGATTATTTTCAATCCCCATTTTAAATTTCGAAATGCTCTATGGTTGCTGCGGGCGTGGTATTCTAGTGGATAGTGTGTTAGGCTACTGACTGGAGGGATTCGGTTTGATTCTACGTAATGCTTTCGGGCAACCTGGCCCAATCTGCTTGATTTTTTTGGGTATCATACTTTACTGGGTAACTACAAGCGGTAAAGGTAAATGAACTGGCCCCATCAGATACGTGAATTTCACACGCTCCTGAAGTTTGTATTAGATGAATCCCTCCCTCACCCTTCAAACCAGTTTTAGGGTTGAATAATATTGTTTACTGTAGTTGCTCGTCACCAAAATTTGTTGTAAAAATATTTTCTTTTACAATATGTTTCAGGGTAAAAATATTGGCTGAGCACTATTTTGTTATTTAATATATCTTTCGGGAAATAGTATCTCTTTAGTTATACCTCATAGCTTTATCTTCACATTCTAACAATAAAATTTGCATATCGAACACCTGATATGATCAGAATAACGTAACTTCTTTTCCACTTATTTTCAACATTAAACATTGATGAATATTAATCCATTGCCACTCAAGCATACCGGTTAATAAAAGCAAATAATTTCATGCTTTGCTGTCCTGAAACATGTGGTCGTGGATTTCACCCCCAGGGGAAATTGCAATCGACGATGAGGATAATTTTTGAAATTCTAATTACGAGAAAAACTTGCGTCGGGGGCTACAGAGGAATGAAAATAAACAAACACGCAGCCTCGGGAATTATGTATTTTGCAATGTATCGAAATTCATATTACTTCTCATTTATAAAAAAACTCACTATTCCAATAAGAGTACTAAAGAGCATTAATCATATTTTTAGTTAAACGAATCAGGTTTATAAAATTAAAACCATAGACGAACTTATTTATCCCAAATAATTCATTCAGGTGCCAAAAAATTACATCAAAGCCATCGCTCAAAATTATGATTTCTTTAAAATTAATATTTGCGGAATAAAGCGTAGATAACGATTTTTAGGTCCATTTTGTTTTAGGGTCACCAATAAATCTTTATAGTTATGTCGTCTACTTATCATAAAGTTCCCGTAATTATTTTAGTGTAAGCAATCTGTTTTTCACACGGAAAGAGAGCAGTTGGTTTTTGCATTTTTTCTTTAAATGGGAATGATCAATAGTATCACCAGTAAAACTTTTACGAGAAAATACCTATTTTAACTTCTGACGTCTATAAAAGCAGCTAATTGAGGCCCAATAGTCTCTGCAATGAGTTGAGGATCAAAACAAAATTACCTAATTAGTCATAAATGATTTAGCCGCTCTACGGGATAAAATAGAATATAAGATAAACAATTATCTCTTGGCTCTAACTTTATGTCGTTGAGACTCAAAATAACATTACAAATATTATTTCGGCTAACGCTCATTACATCTTTAATCATAGTTGTATTTTAAACAATCTCCTGATATTCTTTATTAAATGAACATGCTTGGCAGAGAAACTGTGAAAAATAAAGATTAAATAACTTTTTGCCTGAGCAAATTGTGTTCTAAAATGTAACATTAAATTCTTTTGACGTAAAATATTAACCGTCAATATAACTTTACCCATTAACATTTTTAGATTCATACGATTTCAAGAAGAAATGACATGATAGAAAACCATAGGAAGCGCTGGGAATAGGAATGAAACTAATAGAGTAGGTGCCACATTTACCTGAGAAGATGATAAAGCTTTAGTAAATCTAAGAATAATAAGCTATGAATATGACCTGTACATGCTACGCAAATTAAATCACTTCTCT
The DNA here is from genome assembly GCA_037158775.1 of Hetaerina titia. Classification (NCBI taxonomy): domain Eukaryota; kingdom Metazoa; phylum Arthropoda; class Insecta; order Odonata; family Calopterygidae; genus Hetaerina; species Hetaerina titia. The sequence goes on along the minus strand of CM073776.1, from coordinate 64,792,693 downwards.
TCAAAGTCAACAGTTTATTCTGCGTATTCGTCGGTGGTAGAAATAAAAAGTCTTGATATCCTTATTTTATAAATATGGCACGTTAAAAAATAAGTTTGTCTCAAGAAGAAATTACCAAAGTAAAAATCCCGGCGGTTGTCCTCTTGATGAATCAAAGGTCACTATCTGGGATACTAAAGATACGTGGTTAGTCTTTTACCACCGTGAATAAATTTCTACTATTGTGCACAGCCTATATAAAAAGTGGAATGAAGGGCGAGATATATTTAATGATGAAAGTCCAATAAAACATTTATGGGAATGTAATAAAATTAGGTTAACAAAGAATTTCTCCTGAAACAGCAACAGTTGCGTAGATTTAAAAGGCAGTTTTCCAGTTTAGCCAGTATTTTCGGCGAAACAGATAATATTGTTGAGTAATTTAAAAGAAGTATTGCGTATTTGCCATATGTTAACCTTCTAAGATTAGATCTCTTGACATGAAACAGTGTAACATTATTCCGAGATTAGATTCTGCGCGAGATGAGAAAGGAAGTTTTGATTGAACTGAATTTAGAAGTTTATTTCAAGGTGGATAAAAAATAAATGGATAAATAAAAGATGGATGAAACTAATAAGTGACAAAGGCAAGACAAAGACAATCATTTTTTCCGCCTTGTCTTGGTACAAATAAAAAATTTTCAATCAAACAAGCATAAAGGCATTTCGGTTCGTTCTACAGTTGGTTCTATTTACGCTGTCAATATTGCCATAACATAACGTCAAAGACGTTTTTCTAGAAGCTCTAAATTACCGCTATATTAAGTGAGTTATATTCCGATCCCCATTTTCAAATAATGACAAACTAGTTGAAAAATGAATTATTAATTGTTAAAAAAGCGATTATACTATATAATTTCTGAAATCAAAAGAAAACGTATTTTTTTTATAATTGTTAAAATTAAATTGACTTATTTTTTTAGAAACTAGTTGAAAACTAAAAGTTAAATACGTTTATGGGTTTTAAATATTAAATACGTTTAAGGGTTTCCGCGAAGGTATTTTAAAATATGTCGAGGCAAAATAGAAAAATGTACATTATGTAAATGTAAAATTATGAAAAATGTAACTGTAAAGCATTTTAAAAATTTCCATCAGCCGCAGACTTTTGAACTATATGCTAGCCTGATCGCGAGCCATTCGAGTTACCTACTCGTAATGTCTGATGTCCTGGTGGAGACATACTGATTCAATGAGATTAGTTTGAGCGTGGTCTGGCCAATGGCCATGAATCGCATACTGGCATTTTCCCATGAGTCAGAATCGAAGGAATAGGGCGGGACTCATGCATTATATACGAGCATAGTAACAGCCTGGAGACCAATCTGCACGCTTCTGCAGTTTCGCGGAGTCTTGCTGCTTGATACTCTTAGGGCTTTCGGTGTTCCGCCGCCCGTTCGTCGTCGCCTTGAGACGAACGTTTCGTATCCGAGACATCATCAGGGAGACACGTACTTTATTGAGTGCGTGTCTTGAAAACATATTGACATTTGAATTTTGTTTGGCTTGTGACATTTTGCTCCACTTACAACCCAAAAATTACTGTGTTGTAACATTATTGGAAAGTAAACTGCGAGTGCAAGTTGCTGACGGTCTTGGAATTGTCCAAAAAGACATGGGAAAGTTTCCCTTTCACTTTTAGCATTCCTCAAACATCCAGTACTGATCACATTCCGTCAGAAGATTCCTCAAACTCAATAAGGAGTGACAATACGATATTTGCAACGAAGCTGAGTCTTATCTTCCAAAAATTGATGCGAATGGTCCAACGTAAAATACCCGATTCTTACACGAGTGATCCTAACTCTTCCCTTTGACTACTCCTGATGGAAGTGGGCAACGCTGATCACCCGAACTTTATTGCACGAAGGTTATCATTACACAATATCTAACACTTTTTCCTCCACCGCCCATAGATCGTACCATATATAAGTACTAAAGAAGAGAGAGCCTCAGGATCATTGAAGGCTTACTTCGCCCCTAGGTCTGACTAATACGACTCGTACCTTCGCGTGACTTCCATATAAAAGAGGTGTTCTGGAATTGGAATGAAACTGTCGTTACAAGGTGCCAAAAGACGAGCAGCGGAGCACCAAAAACACTCGAACCCCTGAGGTATGCCGATATGCGTTTCCATGACTGCAAATTAGGCGCACCAAGGCATAATAAGACAAGGGACTGGGTGACAACATTTTAGATGACTGAACGCCATGAACTCTAATCGATGTGGACTGCGTGAGAAGTTGGACCGTGTGTGTGACGCTTGACGATTGGTGAATTCGCATGATGAATTTGAGGGAAGCGTGCGTGATTTTTCATGGTGTGATGTTGGGCTACGTGTAATAATATTTTCTTGTATTTGTTTTGATTACACTTGTACTCGTATATAGTAGGTTAGTTTTGATTTGGTATCGATTGAGAATCTATTGACCATGAAATGGGATTTTTATTCTGTAATTATATTATTTACGAGATTAACTGTTGCGTACACGAGCTTAGTTCAGACATTTTATGATAAGGAATTTGTTTTTAATTAATATATTTTTGCAAAAAAGGTTGCTGATGAGATGTATCCTGTTATTGCTTCGGAAAGGCAATTTTGTTTGTTATATTAATGTTTGTGCACAACATGTCACTATCCATCGACAGATGAATGTTTTCATACTAATAATGATAATAATAGAAGGATCCAAGATAGGAAATACTAAACATCGTCCTCCATCCTTCCTGGATATGAAACGAAGCATAAATATCCGCAACCGCTCAGAAAACTTGCTTATGTCTGAAGCATAGAGCAACCGATCAATAGAAACACCTCACTAATCAATGTCCATGATTTCAAATATCTAGTTTTCATCTTCAAAATTTAACATTTTCTCCATAATTTAGGTTTTTGGGGTGAATTATAGTCATATCGCATGTATTAATAACTATTAAGACAAGTTACGAGTATTGAAATAATTAGGATTCTTTTTAATTTAATGTCACATATTAATAGTACTAAGTCCACATCAAAATTTCCATTTAAAGAAAAGATATACCCAAATATACCGAAAAAAATCAGACTCAAATACTCGTAGTACCTATGCTGCATTTCCCACCCTATCACAAGACACTCAGACCCGTCGTTAGACGATGTGGATGGGAGCTATGAGACATTCGTAGCGAGGGAAATCATTTAGAGTTGTACGATTGCATTAAAATACGTAAAATTGTTGTTTTAATTTTCTCTGGAAGTGATTTGTAAGTTCACGGTCAAGTTTTAGGTCTCTGCCGGTCTTTTCATCACGAATATTTTACTTACTTTTTAAAGTTTTTCAGGGATACTTTTTTACGGGGGTATTTTTAACGGATTTTCATGATGCAGTTTTACAAAAAGAATTGATTTTTTTATTCGTAACCATTCTCTTTGGGTCTTGGGACCTCCTATTTATCTAAATCCACCCCGTAAACCTGAATCCACCTAGGTGTGACGTGTGGTAGGGGTTGCTCTGTCACCCGAAATTCAGTAAACTAAATTAATGTATATTGGAGACCGGGGAGGGAGGGTTTAACAACTCTCCGGAGGGATTGAAATCCGATCGACACGCCCGCATCACACCCACCCCCAACGCTCGGAGGAGACATTGCACAGCTGTGACTCCCCTCCTCCATTCCCACCGGAATGCAAACCTGCAGGCGTGCGCATTGCCGTGCGGGGAACGTGAAAGCTACGGGGAGTAGCGACACGTTGCCCTTCGCGTGCACCTGAAATTTCGAGAAGATCGCATGACCTTAAAACTGGAGAGATTAATGGAAGCAGGATATCTCCGAAAAGTCGCTTTATCTAAGAGGATCTGGACTTATTTATATCACAGCACGACTCCTTTGATAGTGTTCCCGTTCCGTGAAGTCTCGGTCATCGAAATTCATTTTTTCTCCCATACTCCTCTTTCTCTTTCCGTGGCGGTCCCATCACGCGGAAGCTTTCGTGGACGCTGTTAATTTTTTTTTTCATTTATTTTTTACGACGTCTGCAACCATTCGATTCTGTATAATGTCTGAGTTCTATTCTCAAAGTGTCTACCTGCTTACTACTGCCCCACCAAATCACACAGCTGAAGTCCCCAGAAAGGAAATCCCTGCATTTCAGCGGTGATGTCTCGAAACACTCTCGCGGGAAACTTGAAATGGAAGCGGGAAACTTGAATGGATCCCCGCGACTTGAAGAGTAATTTCAAACCGTGACACGTTCGAAACATAAGAGGAGCAAGACTTGCTTCGCGAGGGCTCTGAGAGGGCCAATAAAACCAGATTACAACGTTTGAGCCGGAAGGAGGGCCATCGCATTTCTTTCCGAATTTTTCGTGCACTCAAACGGCTTAGTACTACGGTAAGAGCATCCCAATGGAGACACTACTGAACTCACAAATCTTTGCGTAAATCATTCATGAGATTTGGTGAACTTTACGTTTTGGAGAGTTAGCCACTCTTTTGAAGTTAGCCACCTCTCGCATGACCATCAAACCTAAGGTTTGTTTGCTGGGAACAAAAAATCATCTCTCGCGAGGAACCTAGACATATTTTGAAATCACCCATTATTTTTAAGCTTGCGAAATCACTTCCACAGCCTCTTCAAGTTGAAACTGCATTCATGTATTGCCAAATTAGATCATGAAGATTAGCGCTTAATGTTTGAACTCATCAACGCATGAAGTCATCTGACCGCAGATACTCCACAAAATCATCACGCATAAATACATAAACTGATCACTCTCTACTCCAAAACACGCAGTCTAAGAAGAAATAAGTATGGCACTTTTTTTGTAAAATTCTCTACAAAATTTGTAAAAGTCCAACTTACCAATGTCACCTTAGTACGCATTGGACGAGTTCCTTCTTCGCTCGCAAATACTCGCGAAATATCCACGACAGTCTCGTGAAACATATAGTTTCCATTAAGGGTGAATCAAAAATGTCTAGGTCTTCGAAAACGATGATCGCACGCTCTGTGAAAGCATCCCCGTTTTGTTTTAACAGATTTCATTCTTAGCTTGATAGTATCGACCACCGCGGTAAAGAAAGATGAAACGGATGCCGAAAGAAATGGACAAGTCACGCCATTCTATAAAAACTTTCCCAACTCTTGAAGCAAGACTATCATAGTATTATAAGGTAATCTACCGGTTAAGGTAGGTTTTTGGATGGATACAACTATTGAATAAATATTTTGTGACTCCTAACAAAATACAATCCGGCGCCTACTCTACATCAAGCCCCTCTTCATCTCTTGGTACTTCCTTCCTCCCTTCATCCCGTCCAACATCCCTATCCTGTTCCTGCTCTTTCCTCATTTGCCTAACATTCTCCCCTCTATTACAGTCTTCAACATCCCACTGCTATTAATACCCCATTCATCCATTTTTCCTATCTCCATAGGATTTCTCCTAACAAACCCACTGCATAATAATAACTAAAAATAGTTTTGTTTTACCCAGCTAACGCCACTACTCCTAATCCACCTATTAACCTGTGCGCTCTTCGATGATTTTTTAAAACCAGGGATTCCATGCTTTCACACCCTGTACATACATGTATGCATGTGTGTATACATATATGTATACAAATATATATATATATATTTGTACACACACATATAGTATATATACACACTTAATGTGAGGGAAACAATGAATACTGGTTCCTGCAGGTAGTCCAAACCGCAAGCAGCACATGATCTCCGAACTTCCGAGTCTTTCCATTCTAACATGAAGCCGCCAGTCCCGTCAGTGGCGGAGACCAAGTCGGTCTCTGCTAATCCGCTCAATCCTCCTGCTCCAGTCGTTCCCATAATCCCCTAATCTTTACATACCCTCACGGACGCTCTTCCCTCAGCGGAAACCCGAGCGAAATCACGAAAGATGACAGGCAAATGCAGCAGACATGGTGAGGAGATCGCTGCGCCACCGCAGCACATAAATAAACACGTCGCGCCGTGATCGGGGCGGAAAGAGGAGGAATATGCGAAAGCACGATGACAGTCCAACAAAGAGATCAAACGGTTTTTTTTACTCTAATAATTTTTTGTACATTAATAAAATTTTATGGCATATTTTGGACCTAATTTTTTAATATAGATATAAAACCATAAACACAGTAATCAACCCGAAGGTCGGTTTAGTAGGTGATGGTAGAGCTCACCCATATACCAAGCCCGGCGTGTGAATATTCACACATCTGTGTAGGGGGACCAGTTCCTTTCCCTGTGCCGGTTATGGTTTCCCAGGAAGACTGGTCCTGGGAAACCATAACCGGTCTGGTACCCGAAAAATCAACCAGCTTGTAGTTAGTTAGTCCTATGCTCTACCCACTAGACCACCGCGATATACTATATGCGATGCAAATTTTATGAGTGTGTGCTGTGGATAGTTTATTAGCTACCCAAACTAAGGGTTAGAGTTCGAAAACCGGATTTGGTTCAGGATATTTCAAGGGAAACCCTATCCCTGCTTGGGGAATACAATTCAAGAGGATTAAACCGTCCGTCAGATGGGACGTTAAGTTGCGTGATCCCATGGAATCAATAGAGTAGGTTAAAGCTGGCACCTGATTGCTCTCATCAAATTGGGGAACAGGAAAAAATCACATTGGACTACAATTAATGATTAATTTTTATGAAAATACCTTGAAAAACCCTCGTCAGGATAATGAGGATGATGAGAAGGAGACGACAGACAGACATGGTAAATATGGGATTAGTTCAATAGCAGAACAAGTGCATGTGCGAAGGATCATGGGTTAATACAGCATTTCCTGGACAAAATTTATCTGACGAAACAATGCAGGCTAAAATATGTTGATGGATGCTATTTTAAAGATATATATTCCTTCTTTATGGTTTTTTTATCTAGTTCTACCCTGGCATTCTTTCTGAAATTATTCTTCATTGTAGAATGAATAGAAACTCAATTTTATCAAAGTTAATCATCATCATTCGTCCATAAAACTTGCATAGATATGGCACCGGACAGTATCTTCGCACATATCGGAAATTTCAAATTTCCATCTTAATATTGTTCATGAATATAGCTTATTATACTGACCCTTTAATAATGTCATAATTAATGGTATACTTGATTGCTACCTGGAATTAACTTGTGGGACCAAAAAGCAATTGGGACTGCCTTCACAGAAAATATTAGTCTGTGTTTATGGAGTCAATTTAAATCGATATAAATTTAGGAAATCTAGTTATAGCAATATATCATAGGCATTTTGAGAAATAATTGAGGCCGATATTACGAGAAATTTCATTGTAATAGACATGGAAAATTAAATGAATTTGCGTTTCCACAGAATAGAATTTTTACTATCGATTTAGTTTCGCTACTCCGTAGCATCTAGTCCATATGATGCTAAAATATAGCGAAACTAGTTGATAGAAAAAATTCTATTCTGTGGTAACGCAGAGTTATTTAATTCTTCCTTGTACATGTCACATAAATAATTATTAGTTTCATTTTTTTACATATTTATATCGTTTACCTTTTCACATATATTAGTTACGGAGTTCCAGAACGCTTACATGAATAATGGTGTGGGAAATCACCTTGGCTACATGTTCCCGCCCTCAAAGAGCAATCCATTCGACCCTTTTTTAATGCGCAAATAGTTCAGGCCTAGTATTCACCTGTTCCCCAGACCTGATTTGGTTCTCCAGGAAAATAAGAACAAATTTATACAGACACAGATTCAGGAAAAATAACGCAAGGATTTGATTTTCCCTCCTGCACAATTCACCACCTAATGGCAAAAAGAAAAGATATATCCCTCTTTATGGACTTTACCCATTCATTCCCGCGGCTGCTTTGATGACATCCGCCGCTATACACCCCGTCGCTGAGATTTAAAATGGGATGTAGACGTAGAGTGATGTGGTCTGGAGAATACGGGACAAGATACTCAGGTTTTTATCCTACGCAGTGCTAACTATCGGGGAAAAAATCAGCTGCCTGGAAATGGATAAATTGATTCTATGACCCCTTATTTCAGTAACGTGCCCTAAGAAAGCTATAGCATTGAAGAGAATTCCCGAGGAAATTGCCAGACATTTCGGAACCAGTAAAGATAGGAATGAAGGAAAGTGAGATAACGTAGGAGGGGAAAAGATTTGAAAAAGAATTAAAATCGTTTTTCTTTCCTTCCTTTCCTTCTTTCTCTCCTATACCTATGGCAAGATGAGACAGAACGAAACTTGGCGAGTCGAGTGGAATAAAATCCCACCAAGCAGGGATCAAAAGGAAACGAACTTGGTTGTGGAGGATATGTCTCTTTTTCTACCGAAGAGATAATGTTTCCTTTTAACCGGGACTCCTTTTCCCAATTCCCCTTGATCCACGCCCCTTCTCCTTCCATTCCCTGGGTTCTTCATCCACCTACTTCTCATTCATGAAAGGGCTTTGCCGGCGGCTCGCGTCCTCAGAGAAACCTTCTCGTGGGTTCGATCAGCGGAGCTGACTTCATCTGCTCTCGGCACAACGGGCTTCATCGGGTGGATGCTGTGACGGAGGGGAATACGTAAGAGAGGGGATTTGCGCACGTGAAAAGCAACGCTCTCGCCGAAACAATGGGAAATACGACTTCTACTGCAAACTCGTTATTAATTCAAGATGAGAGACAGCATTGAACGTGAATTTATTTGGAAAAATTTTCTCTTCCAGCCTTTTTTTCATTTTGACGGAAATTTCATCAATCAAGTTACCTCGGTAAACTCGAATTAGACCGAGGGTTTAAATTGTTTTTAAATTTCGTCCATGTTTGCATATATATATATATATATATATTTGTGTGTGTGTGTATGTGTGTGTGTGAAAAAATATTTACACAAATATATACATATTTATATATTTATTTATACATAATAGATTTTATATTTTTGTTTGCGTGAATTGGTAAAACAACTAAGAAGGATAGATACATAAACTAATATAAAGTTACTTTAAAACATAGGACTCTCAGAAGCTTTTTAAAATTTTTGGTGGATGGACATCTATGATCTTTAGAAGAAAGAATATGCATCTCTTAATAAGCTTATGTGAAGGTTATATATGCATACTTTTGTATCTATTGTTTATTTTACTATGTATTAAAAGACCAACCAGCCCGGCCGATAATTTATCAATTAGGCTTTCCCTTTAATGCATGCTTCAATTTTATATCCTTATATGTATCTGTGCAAAATGACCATAGCTGTCGATGCACCCAAAAAACCCAAAACTAATACTACGTATCTACGAGGGTCATCCGGAAAGTAGTACCCGTTCGTGAAATAAAGACACAAAAGTAAATATTAACAAACATAAAAAATTTTATTTGAAAGAGGATACTTTAAACTACTTCTCAACATAATCTCCAAGCAAATTAAGGCATTTGTCATAACGTGTGACAAGTTTCTGTATTCCTGCTGCATAGTCCTTCGCCGCCAGCTCATTGAGATACAGGGTCACTCCTTCTTTAAGTTCTTCATCGCTGTCAAATCTTTTTCCTGCCAAAAAGTCTTTAAGCTTTGTAAAGAGATGAAAATCTGAAGGGGCCAAGTCCGGGCTATACGGTGGATGGTCGAAAGTTTCCCATTTGAATTGCTGCAAAAGTTTTTGTGTTATCCCAGCTGCATGAGGCCTGGCATTGTCATGAACGAGAATGACACCAGTAGACAATAGACCTCGCCGCCGATTTTGTATTGCCCGCCGTAATTTCTTTAATGTTTCACAATACGCATTGGCATTAATAGTGTCTCCACGGGCCATAAAATCAATAAGCAAGACACCTCGTCGATCCCAGAAAATGGTTGCCATGAGTTTCCTGGTGGACAGAACTGTCTTGAATTTTTTTGGTTTGTTTGGTGAATGAGCATGATGCCACTCCATTGACTGTCGTTTACTCTCAGGTGATGCATAACAAACCCATGTTTCGTCACCAGTAATTATGCGAGTCAAGAAAGAGTCTCCTTCATCAGAATAACGTCCCAAAAACGTCAGTGCTGCAGCCATACGCTTGGTTTTGTGCTCATCTGTAAGCATGCGAGGGACCCATCTTGCACAAATTTTTGCATAATGCAGATCGTGTTTAACAATTTCATGAACAATTGTTCGAGAAACATTGGGAAAATGCTCACAGATGTCATCAATTGTGACGCGCCGATCGTTCCTCACGAATTCGTCAACTGAGCTCACCAGTTGGTCTGTAATGACAGACGGTCTCCCCGAACGCTCATCGTCGTGTGTGTTCCCCCTCCCCATGTTGAAGTTGCGACACCACCGCCGAACAGACGACTTGTCCATTACATTGTCTCCATACACCTCCTTTAATTGGCGATGAATATCACATGGGCGAACGTTTCTTGATTTGAGGAATTTAATCACTGCCCTCACTTCACAACTGGCGGCGTTCTCAATTTTTTTAAACATTGTAAACAATCACAGAAACAACACAGGCAATGCTAGCGTCACGCAACTTGGCTCAGAGAAGGCAGACAAGCCACTGAAGCTATCTGACCTCGTCCAGCGGCTACTCGCGTCGTCAGCACTTCATGCGGCACGAACGGGTACTATTTTCCGGATGACCCTCGTATATTTACCACAACCCTGTATACTCGCCATTTGGCGGGTTTACTTTTTGAATATATGTCTGTGTGTGTGTGTGTGCTTACGCATATACACATTGATATAATAAATATATACACAAATAAATGCTTAAATGAAAATATTAAGTGATTGAATGGCTGATTTGAAATGCGGGTGTAAGAAGCGCTTATAGTAAAGCGGGATGATCTACTGAGAAATGAGGAAATAATGATGACAATGAGGAAGAGCAGAAAACTGCTGAAAAAAATTCACAGGAGAATGACCACTTGGTTGGGCAAGATATTTTACGCTAAAAGCGCTGGACTCATAGAGGAAAAAGTTGAAGGAAAGAGAAAAAGGCGAAGAAGAAGAATTAGAATGCTAAACGACATTTTGAAAAATGGCAAAAGTTACAGGCAAATGAAAAATGCTCAGGGCCCTATATGATGGAGGACATCATTATTGGTAAATTTTTAATTTACCAATTTTAATATTTACCAAATTGGCTAATTTGGGAAATATAAACAGGCATTAAAACATCACTACACCATCAAATTTTGCGTGAAACTGGGTAAACCTGGAAAAGGGATTCATGACATGCTCAAGGCAGCTTAGGGCGATAACGCCATTTGTGTATCGGGTATCGGGTGTTTTTGAGTGGCACAAGTTGTTTCCGGAAGGTAGAGAACATGTTGAAGACCCCAAACGTTCAGGGTGCCCTTTGACCTCAAAAAGTGACAAAAATCTTGCAAGAGTGAAGACTTTGTAGGACAGGGATCGCAGATTAAGTGTTCGCATGGTTTCTGATGAACTTGCCATCTCTAAAAGTGATGTTCATTGACATGTGACCGAACACATGGACATGATAAAGGTGTGCGCCGCTGGTGTCCTTTGACAAACAAAAGGAAACTGGCAAGCGGATCTGCCAAGAGCTTTTCGACCATGTGACTGAGGATCAAAATTTTTTAGATAATAAACCCACCAGATTTCTTCCTCACCTCAAATCCTTGCTGAAAGGATGACACCACGGTTCGGCGGAAGCGTTACAACGGGCCGTGACCCTATTACTTAGACCGTTTTGGTGGAAAACACTACCGAGATAGTTTAAACTCTTCCTCTTGCAGTAGTTTTGCTCCCAAATTTTAACTTCTCAAAACCCTCATACTCTTTGTTTTGTTTGTATTGATTTTCTCATATCTGCCGTACAATTTCTTTCAGCAGTGATTATATTCCTTTAAATGACTGGCTAATTAAATCTTCAAAATCCGGAAATGTAGTACATTTTATGGATTCCCTACATACTTTCTATCCTGCATTCAACATCTAGAGTGCAAAATACAGGGGGTACATATGCGTGGCCTGGCAAAACTCAAAGCCCGAAAAAAGTATTTTGGGAATCATATTTATTGAAAAACACTGTAGTTCAGGGGAAAATTCTGGCGATTCCCAATCTAAACGCAGGACTTCATGAGCCTATGGTATTCTTGTATTAGGAGGCCAACTTCTCCGTCTAAAAAACAAATCACCGTGTTCATCTTATCTAACTTTACGGGATGTTCAAAAAATATTTTCTCTATTTTATGGTATTACGGTCCGGTCGGAGTGAAATTGCGATCTTTTTGCAAGACCAATGCCAGGAGAAAATTAATTCGATTTACTTTGCTTATAATGGCCGCGGGGGTGGTTCATGGAATGTGGATAAATTCCAATTCCTTTAAAAAGTCGATACCAATTTGAATATGTCTAACACGACCAACATTAAAGTTACGACGATTTATTCATTCTGAGTTAAAAGAATACGCTCAGTGTTGTTTTCAAAGAGAAATCTTCAGGAAGCCTGAAGTTTGTTCCTTCATTAATACCCACCCTTGCAAAAGTTTCATACAAGTTATCTAATCCGAAGTCTCATCTCAAACGTCTCTGTTCATTTTCTATATCTCAATCCCTTCTTCCATTTTCCCCAATGCCCTATCCCATTCCTTGATTATTAAATTGAGCAAATGGGTCGGAGACCCTATATTCTGGTGCGACAAAAGACTCGATGAGGGGATGGGAAAGTACGTAGCCCCCGACATGAGGCAACAACGAATCTTTGTCTCACGCTTGAAGGTAAAAAACGTATTAATGTGTACGTAAAATAAAGTAAAAGTAAGATTTCGATTGAGAGCACCATTTAATAGCCTTTAGAGAAACCTGACGGCTTTTTTCCAGGAAGTGGATGCTAAACGTTTTTTATCAGTGTTTTCTTACAAGCATTTTTCGTTTTCTTGTTTATTTTCTAACTTCAATTGTTGCTTTACTTTTGCATCTTTCCTTTAACAGAGCTCCGATAAACACTGTCAGTTTCCTTGTTTGCTTTCGCTTCCCAATTGTAGTTTTACTTCCGCACTCTTTCTCTGACAATGTTCTGTTAAACTTTGCCCGTTCGGTTTACCTTGAGTGTTTGCTTTGACATCTCAATGTTTGACGAGATTTCTAATATGTCTAATGTGGTCGATTCAATTAATTAGAGAACTTACGAATGAACAACATACTGTTCATTTTCTACGGAGTAAAGACATTATACTCACTTGAAGACTTTGTACTCGTAATCAAGGTTACGAAATGAGTTTGACACTTAATTGTTATAAGGAGGAGAAATGACGAGGTCGTCGGAGAACTTTTTCCGAATCCTTACTGAAGAATCCAAAACTTAAACTTAGGAGGAGAGATTCAACGATAAAAATAGACGAGTTTCTTTTAAGGACGGAAGTTTAATATAGTCGGAATCTATCCAGAAGAATGGAAGCATTGGCCGGGAGATCCTGGATTGCTTTATATATGTAGTGCCAGGTTGAACAACAGATCCGTTATTGAAGGCTATTAAAAAATATGTAACCGACATGGAAGATTTATAACCTTGAAGTAAAATTTAAATGTGTAATGTGTATAAATTATAACGGAATCTCTCATCTTCAAGGCTTCATGCATTTGACTGTATCGCCTGCTTTATAAACATCGGGGGGATCAGGATAGTACGGTGGCTAACGTAATGACTTCCCACACAGAAGGCCCGGGTTCAAATCCTAGTGATGGCAGATCTTTATAAGTGGTATCCAGAACCCTTCTTGAAGTGCTTTGTGAAGAGCACTTTGAGTGAATACGCCATCTGTCGGATAAGGTATTACTCTGCGGCCCCCTTGGCGCATTTCGTTAAGAGCAGGCTAATGCCGACGCCGGGTTTCTCTTCACCCTTCCTCCTTTTCCATCCATTTCTAATGGCTTAAATTATCTCAGCTGTCGGTCGCCTCCCCCAAATCTACCAAAACTTTCTAAACAAGGTACAACCTGTCTTCGGTCGGAACAAATGGAGGTTTAAACATAGTTGCAACGGCAACCATGGGTGTACATGCCATCTCTGACATATTCCCACGCCAAGAAAAACACCACTCCTTGCCAAGCACGACGTCGTCAGCAGAATTATAAGTGACGCGAAGATCAATGACCTCCTTCGAACCGAATGATATCGATGTCCAAAAGATATTCACGAAGGCGTGCACGAAGTGTAGTGCAAACTACTGAAAATCATGTATTGGACAAACTCCTATGAATATCCTTCAAATGTAGATGCCAAGAAGAGCTAAGGGAACCTAAAAAGAAGCAATTCCGCCTCTTCAACGTTTAAGAGCACATACTATATTATGGTTAGCACACAAGTAGAACATCAATTTTGAGGATCATCATCAAGGAAAATAAGTACTTTTCTTGACTGATACGGGAAACAATAGGAATCGCGAAGATATTTCTTAAAGATTCGCGACTTCATCGGGGATGATGGCTATCATCTTTTCTCCAAGTGGACACGAATTTTTAATAACATGAACAACCACAACACATAGCCCTTAGAACCCTACGGCAAATCATTGCGCTCTGAACTAGCCCGAGAACGCTAAATATAGCGGAAAAAAACTCGACGTGGGTGGGTGGTTTGAAAATTTCAGAAAAAATATTTTGTGTCTTTGTTAGGTCGAAAACTTTTCAGACCACCCTTGTATTCCATCGTCGCAGCCAGAGTTGGATCTCTTTTAATTACAATTCTACCTGGAAGAGGAACTCTTTCTATAACAGGGATTCCGGGTTGCTATGCTTGCATGTAGTTTATGAATCAATATTTTTGCCTTCAAAATGCTACTACATTATTTTTAATTTCTAAAGATTTACTTAAAGACGCTATGGTGAACATAAACAGAGTTATGTTATACACTAGCATCATCCATATGTCAAACGAAGAATCTACTTTATGATAAAGGATCATTTTAAATTATGTAATCCACAAAACATGCATAATAGCCATGGATTCAGACTCCACTTTGTGGAAGTTGTACTTAGGCATAATGACAGAGGGACAGGATATTTTTACACAGAATTTTACTATTTTTAAAATTACTTTTAATTGTGATATATCACCTAATGATTCCGTATATTAAGGTTAAACGAATTGTGCCAAATACTAAGTCATGTGGAAAAATATGTTGTTCACCCTGTTATTAAAGAACAATGAATTGTGATTTATTATTGACTCAGCCACAGTGATTTAAGTAGGTGACTGATGGAATTTTCTTGCCCAGAAATAATGATAGTTTTTTTTAAATAAAGTGTTTATGAGTATCATTATGCATAAACCATAGTGATTACTTTAAAAATATTACCTGCTTTTTTCTTCATTTTGCCGGTTAGGCCCACTTATCAACTGTTTTGAGCAATCGTTACCAGTTGGTGTACCTATCATCGACTGCTCGTGTAAATTAATCATTTCTACGCCTTCAGTACACGTATATCCTAATACTCCAAAGATTAACCTATAAAAAAAATAACATGGTTAAGTGAGTCATTTTTTCAAATCGGCTGTCGCTCTTGGTCGACATGAAGTATCGAGCTCTAGTTTTCGAGATTTGCACGGCGACAATAAGGAACACCTTCGCTCATGATGAAATAACAGAGCGCCGGCCAATCCCGCATGTGCGCTAAACTTAGTGTGATAGGCGCTAAAACGGCAACGCTAGCGTAATCGACGATATGACGGTGAGGAGCAAAAAGGAAGAGGTAGATGGAGTGGGAACGGATATGGCGGGAGGAAGGCTTTGTAGAAGAAGGGGACGGTGTCGGGATGGGTCGGGTCAATGGGCTCACCACCCCTTGACCCACCTCCACCGGAGACGCGGCGTGACGTCACACACCGCGCGCGCGGATGGAGGGGAAAAGGCTAGGGTGGGGGCGTAGGGGGAGAGAGATGGTTGAACCCTGGGAAAAAGAGGAGAGGGCCCTTGACGGTGCAAGTGAACCCTTTTTTTTCGAAACACACTTCCATTCCCCATCCTGGGTCGCAGCACACCCTTATCAACCCATCTCTCCCTTTCCCCATCCCCTCTCTCTCTCTCTGTCTCTTCCTCTCTCGCCTCTGTGCCCTTCTTCGTTCAGATTCTCTCTCCCTCTCTCTCTCTACTTTCGTAATTACCTCTACATCTTCCCTGCTCCCAGGATCCGAAAAAAGAAAACTTTATTCCACCCCTCTTCACTCAACCTCCTCGTCTCCTTCCAAAAATCCCAAGCCCAATGCCTCGGGACAGCGATTCTCAAAGTGAGTGTTGAGACTACGCGATGGGGTGCGGAATTGCGTCTGGGAGATCGACGAAAAATCGGAATTCAAGGAAAATGAAAAGCAAAAAAAAACATTTCGATTTTTTTTCAATTCTCAAAATTCCGATTTCTATAACGCTCCGCGCGAATGTTTGAGCCTCGTCTTTTCATATTGAATCTTTGTCATTCGTTTAATTGAAATCCTTTGAGCGATTATGCGTTCTGGGGTGACAGCACACCTTACTCACATCTGTAACATTGGAACTGTTTCTTTAACGTGGTGGTTGGAGTTTAAAAAAGCATAATTTTAATAGAATTGCCAGAAAATAATCTCCCTTTCATTTATTTCACCGATATTGTCCTGTTTTCTAATACCTTTCCCCCATCAGTCCCATTCAAAAGTTATTTCATACAAGCTTTCCCGTGTGTGTGAACAGTCATATTCGTAGAGTTAGTTTATGCATGTACCTTCTAGTGGTGGAGTATGATATGCTGGAAATGTACTCTGTCCTTTAGAGATGATAATGCCTAGTATAGAATAGTAAAAATGGGATTGGGTATTACTACAGGTTTTAGTTAGCATGTAACGTATAGTTTCACAAATGTCAAATCATTTCAAGGGAGTGTGAGTTTCTTCATATAACTTAAAATGAGCCACTTTTAAACTTGTCTTTCCAAAAAAAGATTATGGCGTGAAAGGGTATGCAAAACCTTTCCAGATCGTATCCTTAAATTTAGTGCGAGAAAAGAGTTACATTAAAAGTTTTATTTGCACAATTATTAATTGTACAAAATTTTAATATTCCGTTATTGTGCTCTCTAAATACCTAGAGAGTATGTATGTATTACGAGTTTTACTGATTTTTAACTCTATATTGCATCGGAGGCAGCAGTTGCAGTTGGAAACATGTACATTTCGCTTATGCCTGCTTCTGATGATAAAGAATGTTTTCCACAAATTTTCACGTTGGGAAAAAGAAAAAAGTCAAACGGGACAAGGTCTGGACTATAGGGAGGATGGATAGCACACTTCGCATTGATTTTTGTAAGAGAACCGGGATTTCGCGGAACCCACCAAGCAAACGTATATATCGTGCAATTTTTCCGTTACCAACGTGAATGAAATTTCAATATCTCTGATAGTGCCCCTAGCGTAATTCGACAATATTTTCTCGAGTGCAGCGGTGATAATGTTTACTTCCGTAGTGGCGGGAATTCCAGATCCACTTTCCATTGAAATTGTTTATCCTATTTAAATATTTAAACATCTTCTATCTGTGCTATTAGTCTTCTCTACCATTACCTAGACTTCGATTGACGATTTGTTCTGACGAAAGAAAAATTTCACTGCAGCCGTTGCTGAAATGAGTTTTTTTCACCTCTAAGGATTCTGCATTTTCGGGTTTCACCGCGTTGTTGTTTGAAGCTGACAACAGTTTCGCCGAAGTTGCATTCGGCGTCTTCAGGTCGAAGATGGAAAGAAACTGTTGTCAGCTTTAAACAACAACGCGGTGAAACCCGAAAATGCAGAATCCTTCAAGCCCCCGCCGCGAAAATCTATGCAGCCAAATATTTTTTCACCTCTAACAAACCTGAACGGTATTAGGGTTAACCTTGTGAAATTTATCCATGATGGAAAGGAGACAAACTATGCAAATTTCACTTGAATAGAGATTTATTCACGAGCCGGGTTTCAAACACTTAATGTCATCTATGAGAATTGATTTTAATAAGACTTACATGCACAAGGTGTGCATACATGCCTGTACATTGCCCGCGTGCTCAACATAAAAAGGATTTATTCTTAACTTCTCCCACGAAGATCCATCCTTCATTCTGAAGTTTCCATAGCGTTGGTAGTTAAAATAAATAACTTCCGTGATAGACACTACACAGAGATGACTTAATACTTCATAATAAGATTAATGACCATAAATAATTCGCTGAGGGACTAAATTAGCGCATGGATATCTGTCGGTATCATTAAATACTAAATGATTCCTTCAAATGCCTTACTTAATGTTCATACGCTGTTTGTTCATAAGCGATATTCATTAAACCAACAGGCAAAAAATGTGATTTTAATGAAACATGTCAGGTACATCTATATTTCATCTTTTTTCTCTCCGATATAATAATTTTGGTCAAAACAATTAGTGCAATGGTTTTTTTAAAGTTTTTTCCGCCACATTTGAGTCAAGAGTGTACATAGTAGCAAGGAGATGGTAATTGTATTCGTGTTTTTCTACAGGACTTATTTATGTGGTTGTGTATTTGAGAATCCTAATCTACTTTTGGGATTATTCTGTTACAACTGAATGTAACTTCACTCATTTCATTCAGCTTCACTCAATGTAAAGCATAACTATACATATATTTATATGTCATTTGCTATTTTCTGTATTATTTCACAAATTAATTTCATTGAGGTGAATTGCGCGCAAAAATATAATATCATATAATTAATTTCATAATTTTACCGAGTTTCGTGCCTTACACGTGAATGGCGTTCATTTCAATCATGTGAATAATCGAATAAAGTTAAAAAAAAAGGTTCATGATACTCGTATACCAATTAAAATGAGATGAATGTGATCACAAAAATATTCACATCCTCAGAACAGGAAAATTTTTTGTGGAATCAAATAAAAGACTGTGTGAATAAAAAGAACAAACAGTGGTGCCCTTTTGCCCAGTTATATAAAACATTTACACACTTTTGAAACAATGTTTTTGAATTCCCGTGCTTTCATCACCGCGGGGCATTTGAGCTTCCATCCCCGGCTTGATGAATCACCAATGTGAATGACGCAACAACGTCAGATGGGGGCCGCGTTCTACAGTAGCTTCGGGATATTATCTCCTGGGAAAGCCAAGCTCACTCTATTAAAAAATGACCCTATTTCAGGAAAACCAAATGCGATGAAATCCAGTCAGTCTTCGGTCAAAAAGTTACCTTCGAACATTTTCTCTACTTGTATACGCCACACCTGTGAGGATGCTCCAATTTTAGATTAACCTGTCTTTTGCTTTGCATATTTTTTTTCAATTACGAAAAGTTCCCCTCAAACCACAAAATGAATTATTTGAAAACCGTAATGATCAAAGATCCTTTAATTATATTACCTTTAAAATGAATACAACGAATCATGTGTAAATTTTTACTCTACGTGATTTCGTTTTACGGCATACTCTGCAGACAAAAGAGGATCGGGATGGTGCGGAGGCTAACGTACAGGCTTCCCACCGCGAAGGTCAAAATCCGGGAGACAACAAATATTTTTCAGTGGTATCCCGATCCCTACTTGAGGTGCTTTCTGGAGAGCACTTCGAGTGAGTAAGACGTCCGTCGGATGGGACGTTAAACTGCGGATCCCTTGGCGCCTTTCGACAAGATTAGGCTAATGCCGACGCCGGGTTTCTCTCCACGCTTCCTTTCCCAACCATCCATAATGGCGCAAATAACCTTAGCTGTCGGTCGCCCACCCAACAAAACCAATCAACCTCTGCAGACAAAGAATCATACGTCAATGGATTTACGTATTGTCACTCAAATATAATTAAAGTAACTTGAGAAGCAGTAATCTACGGCATATGTTATCAAATCATGCCTTAAGAACGGTCAACTTCATGCTATCAACATTTTTAAAGGGATTCTCAGATAATATAAGGATCCTCTATTTAAAAAACCATTATAAACAACGTTAGTATAATCAATTGAGCAGAAACAGTTTGAAAAGACGAAATGAGTCTCTTCCTCGTATATTCTAACGTTTAAATGTAATTTTTTTGTTTGATTGTTCATTTGTTAACTGTAGGTTTTAGGTGGCATAACTTATACCGAAAATAGTCCGGTTATCTATTGTTACTTTCCAAATCTTAGACCAAAAATATCCCATATCAATACAATATCCATGAATAAAACATAAGGCAGGAAATGTAATTATCAACCTTTTTACCCTTACATTTTTAGATGCAGTTAAATGCAAAGTTACTTGTACGACCCCATTGCTAAATCAATACGCTCATAACTTCTAATATATATATATATATATATATATATATATATATATATATATATATATATATATATATATATATATATAATAATTTGGCAATAGATTAAATATCTCGTTATCCTTCGGAAATCTTGAAAATATTAAGATTCTGATGCCAGCCTTTACTAAAGCTGCTAAATTCAAAAATATCTCATCCTTTATCATGAATAAGTTTTCAAGTGTCAATGTCTTTGGGAAAATTTTCGTTAAGTAGGTCGGCTGATTTGACGTGTCTTTTTACTCCCAAGTTCAAAGGAAACTTCTTTACTTTGCAGATTACGCTAATGGATATCCTTTCAAAGGCTGACTTAGCTCTATGCCTATGGTAAAATATTGCGCATCGCCACCTTATCTAATCTCTTATAAAAGCTTTCTTTATTTGAAATTTGATCGTTTTGCCGAATCTTTAGGGTATCAACCAAATGGAGTCAAGAATGGAAACTGTGAAAAGTGATTGCATACTTTATTTCCAATACATTATCCCTCCGAATTATTTACGGCGAGTGTCAGTAGAGGTTATGAGGGGAGGCGACGGGCGTCTGAGGTAATTTGGGCTATTGGGGGTAGTTGGATAATTTGGTACAAGCAATTAAGATAAATTCCATTCTGTGGAAATATAGTATGTCATAATGCCATAATTCAAGCATAATTTTCCATATAATTTATTGCGTACTACACGTTTCAACACATATTCATCACCTTCAAGTACTAAATACAATTTTTTTCACATAAGTTCGCTTATGTACGGGTAAAATCTAAGTAAAAAATGGAAGAGACGCTGGTTTAAGCGTGTGAGGTCTCATGGGGAGTACTCCGAAGGGAATTAAGACCTCATTCTTCCACGTAGGCCATTTTTCTCAAAAGATTTCAATTTGCATGGCTGGATTCTTTTCCTTACACACACAAAAATAATATTTCTCTCTCTCTCTCTCTCTCTCTCTCTCTCTCTCTCTCTATATATATATATATATATATATATATATATATATATATATATATATATATCGATGATGCGGAAGTACTCACGAGAGCAATATAACTTTTGGACGGCACAATAGAACACAGAATAAAACAGATAACACGTAAAAGGACACTCACACTGTAGATGATTTAAGCTTTCGGCCTACTCCGAGGCCTTCTTCAGGTCAGACTGAGTCTGACCTGAAGAAGGCCTCGGAGTAGGCCGAAAGCTTAAATCATCTACAGTGTGAGTGTCCTTTTACGTGTTATCTGTTTTATTCTGTGTTCTATTGTGCCGTCCAAAAGTTATATATATATATATATATATATATATATATATATATATATATATATATATATATATATACATACATACATACTACACACACACGGAAATTATGGATAAAATTGTATTTTGTACATGAAGATGGTGCATTTGAATTGAAATAATATTATTCAACGCAATGAATTTGTTGTAAAATTGCAACTAACTTTCAACTTTAATTTGGCAGAGGAAGTATTTATTTTCTGAGAAAGGATGAAGGGTGGAGATAAACCCTTGTCTTGGCTTTAATCTGATATCAAAGGAAGGCACCGAAGGTTTGAAAATTTGCTTCCATTCCCATTCCGCTTTAAAGTTCTCTCCACCTGGCACCTCAGAAATATTGTCACCACCTAAATTCGAACTCAATATGAGAAGCCAATCGGTAGGTACACTAGCTACTGCACCAATCCAATTCTTTCATTTGCGACGCGTAGTCAGAGTTTTGAGGATCCTGAAGGTTTGCGACATTTTGGGAGTTTTTGCAATCCCATGAATATTTTCTCGCGCATAGCGCCAACCGACGCAAAATAATATTTGTATCGCGACATCTGGAGTGTACACTAAGAAAATTCACGTGCATAAAATACTAATATCGGTGGGTTTGCCACTCTGGACGGAGGTGGCGCTGCGTCCCACCCAAATGGGACCTAAATCGTAACATTTAATGAAATAAAGCCTACAATATATGTATATATATATATATATATATATATATATATATATATATATAGATAAACTTGGAAAAGACGCTCTCCGGCGACGCACAAACACACAAACACTAAGACAACAAACACCACACACATAGAAACATAAAAGAAGGACACTTACATTGGATATTTACGTTTCGACGGCACGGCCGTCGTCATCAGACGAACATTGGATATTTACGTTTCGACGGCACGGCCGTGCCGTCGAAACGTAAATATCCAATGTAAGTGTCCTTCTTTTATGTTTCTATGTGTGTGGTGTTTGTTGTCTTAGTGTTTGTGTGTTTATATATATATATATATATATATATATATATATATATATATATATATATATATATATATATATATATATATATATAATACATATACTTAAGAGAAAGAGATATCACATCTTCCGAGCCTCTCTCGACGAAGAACCAGGTTATTTAAATAGATTTTTATTTCAAATAATTTACTGACAGCATTCATAGGAAAGAAAAACAACGGTTAGAGCTGCAGACCTGACAACGAAAACTATTAAAAAAATGTTTAGATTAGAACTAATAATTACCTTTTTTAGGCTCCAAAACAACAAGTAGCTCAGGGGTGAATCCTTTACCTCACTCTCGCCCCCTGCAAAGTTTAGGTGCACTAGATCGATAGACTACACAAGCCGGCTTGCTCAACCCATTTGTGATAATGCCCATTGAACGCTTTAAACTACCGTAGCTTACATCCCCAACCCTTTTTGCAGCCATATAGACTATTACCCGCATGCCTCGGGGTTCGAAAATGATGTTCCTACGTAACTACGTAATAGCGCCGTAATGGTCTCCCTCTCGCCCGTTTCCATCCCGGAGCTCTTTTTAGTCGTCCCGTAACGCGATCCGCGAGTGTTCCGACTTGGCTCTCCCCGCCGACGAGGACGCACTCTCGCGGGCCTTTCCTTCTGGGACGGGAAAGGACGGGGATGAGAGAGGACTTGCGACTCCTCTTTAGGCAGCGCATTAACACAATGAAGGGATGTGGATGGGGGTAGTGGGGGGAGAAAGAAACAAAGGGAGACGAGGTGAAAGCCGCCCCTGCGATTAGATCCACCCTTCCTTCGCATGGTAGGACGCGAAACAAAAGAGGTGAGTGGGTGCGAAAGGGCGTGAGACACACACACACACACACATGAGCATGGGTTGAGGAAAGTTTTTTTTTTAAGTGGTATTAGGGATGAGGGAGGCGAACATCGAGTCCGGTTGTTTTTCGATATTTGGAGGTTCGATCTTTTTGTTTTCTACATGAAAGCTCGACATTTAAAACCAGCAGCTGGATTTAGGAAAACTCTTTAAGGATATTTTCAAGGATGAAAGTAATGCCGCAATTTTTTTCTTTCAAAATAAAGTGTTCAATCGAGTTAAATATGAAATTAATCGCACTAATTCAGAGACCAAAACGTACCATAAAACACATCATTGTACTTGCACAGCAAGTTAAGTGTGGTCAAATTTAGTTTCCGGAAAATAAATAATGTTTAAGTTGAGATTCATCCAAGCAATACATATACCCCATGGGGTCACTTTTGTCTCCACTTTCTATCCGCCAATGCCTTAAAATGATGGTTCTTCAACCTTCGAGTTCAATATTCAAACCTACAAAATAACATATATTTATCATATACACGTAATTCTTTTTAGTGCGTCGGTTGGTGCCGACACACACGTAAATAGGCTAAAAGATCGGCATGAAAATTGGTATTAGTCATCACATTAATCTCTCCCGAATACCGTCCCGTATTCAGAGGCTCACTTCTTAATTAAAAATTTAAATATATTTATTTTTATTCTGCTTGTAAATTTGCATCCATCTTTCTCATTTATCAACTCCCACTCGTGAAATACAAATTAAATTTTCAATCGTTAAGTTATCAATTTTGATTTTCTGGGATATCTTCATGATATTGTTGTTGTACTTGTATTCCTATATTTTACTCGTATATTAAGTTGGTTCAGAATGAAAATTAATGGCTGGCAAACCTTGCTTCCCCATTTCAACGCATGATAGGTATTGTATTATTATATTTCATGCACTTATGCACGCTACATGAATTATAATATCTACATATTTCATATATTTTTCAAGTAATTATTAATTATTCCAACCCTGTGGCTCATCTCAGTAAAAGTATCATTCAAGGTTCCTCGCAATTTTTCAAATTAAATGTTGAAAACATTTTAGTACATACATGTGCTTTGGTTCAAGGTCTTCAGGATCTTGAAGTGGCATCTTGGAAATGGTCCACGGAAGATTACTACATAAATACATAAGTGACGCGATTATTCAAACGACTAAAGGTTTTTAAAAGTTGATTGAACTTGATGGAATCACCATTTAAATGTCAAATCAGTACGTCACCTTCAATATTTAAGTGCACCTTGAGCATAATCCGAAAGCATTTAAATGCTTATCTTCGAAGAGTTATCCTAGATATAAAATTAATATTAAAAGCAATTAAAATATTTCCACGTCAATTCCAAATCACAACTTCTTTTTGCTAAAGCAAGATATCCCAATTGAGAGATTACCAGCATTAAAGGTTTTTCCTTCATCTCAGTAATAGGTAAGAGAGATCCAAGACGAATTCTTAAAGTAAGTACCGTTTGCTTATATTTAAATATTGGCGCTTCAGAACACAGTTTTTCTCCTGTAGCACCATCTACTGATTCATTGAGAAGCTATAGCAGTATTTGTTTTGTTTCAGAAGTCGTTTGTTTGTCCGTGCATGCAAACAACAATGTCCGCCACAATCGTTGATCCCGCCAGCTGTGAAGTGCGTTCTGTCATACGATTCTTTTATGCAAAAGGATTGTCAGCTGCTGAAATTCATCGGGAATTATGCCTAGTTTATAAACCTACAGTTATGAGTGAAGGAAAGCTTAGAAAATGGTGCTGTGATTTTAAAAATGGACGAACAAATGTCCATGACGAAGAGCGAAGTGGTAGGCCCAGTATTCTGACCGATGAAATTGTTTCGCAAGTGGAACAAAAACTGCGATGTGATCGTCGATTGACAATTAATGGCCTGGCTGAACAATTTCCTCAACTTGAACGCACTACTGTCTACAATATTGTTACGGAAAACCTCGGATACCACACATTGTGTGCAAGGTGGGTACCGAAAATGCTCACCGACCACCACAAAGAGCAAAGAATGTCCAGTGGACGAGAGTTTTTGGGTCGTTGGGAACTCTTTAAACCACCCACCGTACAGTCCTGACCTTACACCCAGCGACTACTTCCTCTTCTTGCACTTGAAACAGTGGTTCGGTGGACAACGTTTCGAAACCGAAGAGGAACTCAAGAATGGCGTAGTCGATTGGTTCAACCCTCAGGCGGCGAGTTTCTATGCAGAGGGGTTAAAGAAGCTGGTGCAGCGGTACGAAAAATGCTTAGAAGTGAACGGCGATTATGTAGATACCTGAAGTAGGTTTGTAGCTAACTAAAAGTGCCAATAAAATGTGTTTCATATGAGTATATTTTTTCCTGTAACCA
This sequence comes from Hetaerina titia, assembly GCA_037158775.1. Lineage (NCBI taxonomy): Eukaryota > Metazoa > Arthropoda > Insecta > Odonata > Calopterygidae > Hetaerina > Hetaerina titia. The sequence goes on along the minus strand of CM073776.1, from coordinate 64,766,865 downwards.
AACGGGCCTTACTTTATGAACACTCCTCGTATTACCACTGTGCTCACAGCTATTCCTAGAGGACGTCTCATTCTACTTCAATACGAATTGTTTCTTCCGCAAATTTTGGAAAATTATTATCATAAGCACGCCGTATTAATTTGGTTTTTGATGTACCCTGGGACTACATACAAATGTACCCTTTAGTCCTGACTAACATGACACATAACATGCATAGAACCCATACTGCATATTAAATCAACTCATTCCTTAGATCTACGTACTTTCGAACTCCCTTAATTCCATCCAAAACGCCCATTTTTTTACATCACTCTACCTCGTTTTCCCAGTATTTTCCCCTCTGTTATCCCATCTTCAACATCTTATTGCCTCTCAATATCCCCCGTTTCCACTTGCCCGGCCTTTTTCGAATTTCTACGAACCACCTTCTTTCTTCTCCTATTGTGCCTAAAACTTATTCTTTTGCTTTCATTTCCATTTTATTTTCCCTTCTTCTCCTTCTCCTTCCCATTCATATATCAAAGGCTTCCAATGTACGCTTATCCTCCTGCCTCAAAGACCAAGTTTAGAGAACATACAAAAACTCCATGTAAAAGTTTTTACTAGTCCCTTCTAGACATCTTTACTTAAGGCGCCCGTCATCGACTCCCATTTCTCGGTTACCGTGCCTTTACTAAACACAATTTTTCTTTTAATGTTCCATCCACTTTGATCACTCTCATTCAAAATCCTTATCAAATAGGTGAACTGTTCTACCTATTCCAGTTAATGTCATCCAACTTTAATGCTCACCAATGCCTTCCGATACCTTGAGAAACTCATTACTTACGTTTTTTTACGATCGATTTTCATCCCGTACGTAAACCAACGATTGTACGATACATTATAAATAGAATTACATTGGTAATAAATACTTAGTGTTGGTGCCTATATCGAGATTTCTACGTTACACCGAAAGGTTACACATCAATAGACGGTTCTAATTTACATTACATGAAGAGGGCATTACAATCAATAAATAAATGAAAACAAAAGAACACCGATATGAAAGATGTCTATATCTTGTTTGGTTTGCCTTACAACCAGAGAGCCTTGAATGCTGCTCTCAGCAGTGAGGATATCCCTGCGCGCTATGATCTGATTCGCTTACCTTTCCGAATGAGGTGCGGGATCTTGTTACACGTTCATCACCGCCCTGTGGTTTGTCTCCCCTCTGTCTTTTTTTCAAGGAGAGCCTCAAAGAGGTTTGTCCTATCTCAAGGAAGAAATTGAGTGCTTGCCATTAGCCCTCACCCAAAAGAACGTTCACGAAAGAAAAAAACATATCCAGCCTTGACGGTACAAGAGAATTCTTACGAGCCAAGTAACATCCAACAGTATGGCATGAGTTTTTGAACCACTGTAGAATGGAGATTAAAAAGAAATAAAGACTCGTTAAAGCCACTTCCACTGGCTACATTATCTCATTCTAGGTTTGCTTACAAGTCACATCCAGTCAAATCAAATGTGAGGGAAGTGATTATGTGAAAAAAATTGAAGCTGCCAAAATAGTTGTTATACGCCCTTAAGCCAACATAGACAAAGCGTGAATGACAGTCGAAATGGCAATGATGAAGCTCTTTTTGAAGATGAAAATAAAGTGAGCAGGTAAAAACCGTATTAATACCAACCTATTCGCGGGGAATATATGCACTAAGATCATTACATGAAGAGGATACTGCGGATGGTGATGAGAGATGGTACTAAATTCTCAGAAGAGTATTTGACGTTTCAGTCAAGGATTCATTGACAAACAAGGTGAAAGAGATAAACGAAATAAGCTCGAAACATCATAAAAATCGTCTCATAAGACTGTGACGCATTCCTGCAACATAATCGGCGATTAGAAAAAGTAAAAACATAGTGGAGAACTAACAGACAAAATATTTAAGGTAATTATCGCGGTACTTCGTCAAAAAATACTTTAGTATTTCACTAATAATGAATTATTGCTATTCCGATCAATTGGATAGGATTGAATAATTTAATATTTATTAAAGATTTCAGGTAATTAAAAAAACAAGTTATTTTGAATAAAAAACAAAGCTGACTTGAGCCTACATATTCTGTGCATATTTCAATAATAATAATAATAATATCTCAGAAACTGATCAACTCGTTTAGTTAAATTTTTTCTCGAAGCATTTCGACCTTCAGCCCTTCGTTCATTGTAAAAAATTACCATTTTCAAAATATAAGTCCGTTTACTCACAATAGTGTTCCAGGTCTATCGTAAAAATCGTTTAAAATAAACATTTATTATATTTGCGCTTTTAAGTACGAGAGTAGATGGAATTCTAATACCAAATTGTGAAAAAATTGTACTATGGATTTTTGAAGAAATGTGTGTGTTCAATTTTGTACTCAAATATTTTCAATAGGAAATAACATTTATTTTCCATTAGAAACTTCCCTGGACCAAAGGGAATCTTTCACGACCTGCGACCACACTGACAAAGAATATCACGTGAACGAACTTTTTCTAATCTACGTCTCAATCCAGTTTTTGTAAAAATCTATGGTTTGCAATAATATCGGGCGTAGCATAATGTAAACGGAGCCTTCAGCGTAATTTTTCTCTGCCCCAAAAATAGTGTAATGTACCATTGAGCTCATCGGAGATGATCAAATAAAACGGAATTGTACGTATTCTGCCTTTTTTTAATCTCTGTCTGCCCATTGTTCAGCTTTTTCCGAATATTCAATTTTCTTTCAACTCACGGCTAATAGAAAGACAATGGCGCTCATCAAAGAAATTTTTTTCTAGAACCGTAGGGCACATTCCTGCAGGAAAATTTCCATTTAATATAGCGGGGACGCGAATTGAAAATTTAATGAAGCGTCTGGTTTTCGGATGAGCGTGTTTTATGGAGACCCTGAGGTGCAGAACTTTGAAAGAGAACCAACCGAAAGAAAAATAAAATAATCCTGGGAGATATTATAAAAAGCAGGGTGTTGATGGAGAGGGAAGGTAGAAGGTCAATGTGAGACCAGTGAGGCTCTTGAAGAGGATATTTTGCTCAGTATTTAAATGCTAAATTTAATTATGACACAAAACACTTTTTGTTTTCTTTCCCTTTTAGTTCGTTCAGATATTTCTTCCATAACATCTTCATTAGATCCAACTGCGAATGACATTACTGCTCAAATGAATAAACTTTAACAAGTAATAATACGGCAAAGGCCAAAATTGTATTAATTAATTTTCATTAGCATGTATCTAATGATGCAATTATATTCACTTGACTCCATGAATACGGTTCATTTATGTTCAAATTTAAATTAATCATGCCACTTTATGTGAAATAAAAGACATGGAGTCGTTATGTCCAAACGACGTTTTAATATCACAGTGACTTTAGTGATACCCCAATTTATAGCGTATTTGATTTAGCATAATGAATTAACAACCAAGTTATTCACTACAAAATTCTCTCTGCTGTGCTTCATACGCCTAAAGGATTCACCAACTCTGCGTTTTTATCTAAATGGTACATTTTCCACTGCCATAATCAATGCAGATGATAATGCACTAGTGAAAGAACATAGGAGGAAAAAACCCAGATCAGAAGAACAGAGGAACAAAATCCCCATATATGCCGGTGTTGAATATCTTTTTCCGATTTTCGTGCCATGAGTGAAGTTAGTTGATGTGCAAAAGGAATGTATGTGGCGTACAGTGGACGCCGAATAAGTATTTGAAGCCACTCAGTAAAATTAATTTAGAATTCGTCACGTGGCTAAATTGGTCCCTTCTAACCTTTTCCACAATGGCATCCGGTGAGTGTTATATTCACACTAGTTATTTGTACACTGGCACAAAAGGATTGTGTAGAGCCCGGCGTGAGATATCGGATTGAATAGTTGAGCACCCTGACTAATATTCCAGTATCATCAATTTGAAATCGTTTAAAATTTTAATTAAATATCATTTGGCAAGTAAAGCTATGATTCTCAACGACATACCAAAAACATAAGCAATGAAAGCTCACGCATTGATAATGTCTCTCCCGTTTTCCAGAAAATGTACTCCCTCGCAAATGAATAGTTATGCTTTGGTAACACATTAGACCGTCATTAGTTTAAACGCATATTATCACCTTGTATTTAAACTTTTTTCGAAATTTCAATAATCTTTTGATTACCCAAACACGATAGTTAATTTTATACTTGTCGTTCCTCTCCCTGTTGACATGTCGAGGTTAGGATTTCGCAATTTTGGTGAATATTATACAGATATTACCCAAAAATATTGTTTACCAGAGGATCACGTCGCTAAAATCGCCTCATTATGAGCAAAGAGCCAGGAGAATAGTAAAGGATTCACGTTATTACGCTACTGAAGGAGGACCGGTTAAAATTCTATGCCACACTAACTCGCCCAATGAAAACGTTCATTTTCCTTATCCTCAGAACTCAAGAAATATAATTGATCCCTGCCCATCTTTGACTACCACAGTAGGGAGATGTGTGTATCATTGACTTGTCTTCCAAAAAGACCATTCTCGTACAAACCTCCATTTTCTCTAATGTGCTCGGAATGGTTAGATGAGGGCTAAGAGGCAAAAACACGTCCACTAAATCAAGTGAGAGAAGCAAGACTGAGGAGTTATCAGTTCGAGTGGGTATCATCGTATACTTGATTAGGAATGACGGCAGAGCATAATCGGCCAATCTTCGAAATGAAGGGATAATTACGAGCCAGTGGAATTACTGTCAAGAGAATCCTCTCAACACGTCGTTCAGTCGACCCTTCCCAATCAATGGCAGTTAACAGTTTCCCGGAAGCATAGTTTGGCCTTAAACACAACTAAGACCCCTTTAAGTTGCGGGTAATCTGAATAACGGGCATCATTTGAGACTCATCATAACTTTTCATCGAGGAAATTACACCTCTTAAAACGAAAGCGAACAAAAAAATTGCCAAGCCATTCGAAATAAGCGTGCATGAACTTTCTTGATGAAAAACGTCTCTAACGTTCGACCATAGAGGTGTTGAAACCAGGAATGGCTGCTCCCTTTCAGAGTTTATCTAAAGAAAAAGTTATCGGTCAATGCACTTTCACTACTGGAAAAGTGTGGGGCATGTGCTTAAGTCTCCCCCTCAAATGGCGGACAGTTTTTACGACTCCAAGAGTGTCCATCATTAGGAGGACTCACATACAAAGACGTATAGGTGTGCTTACTGTGTGTGTGGCTGAGACGGAGAGGGACGCCTTTTAATTTACTCCGGTCGTTATAGCCGGAGACTTCCGCGGAATTATACTTATGCATGAGCGTGCAAATCACACCCATTCGGAGCGATCGCGGGGTTCACTGTCGAGGTCATTGGGGAAAAACCCTCTTTCCTGCACGCGAGCACCCGCGCAACTAAACGGTATTAACGACTGTTTTTCGTGCCAGTCCCACGTAAACCTGTTGGCGCCCACATTTTGAGGGTGCTACGGTGTATGTGGGAAAGCAGGAGAACGAGGGGTTAAAGGAGAAATCTCTGAAAGTTGAGTATGAAACAATCCTCTTTTACGAAGAACATATCCATGTAGGTATGGGCCAAAAGTTCAACATGTTTTCCCTTATTTCGATGATGATTCATCGTAATATGGGAAATATGCCTATGGCTTACCCATATTGCGATCCCTTTTTGATTACTTATCGACTTTTTATAATCAATTTTAGACGAAATTCGGTGAGCATAGGGTATTTCGTTAACTTTTTGCGATAAAAATAGGAGAGAAATGCTGCAGAAAGATTGGATAATGAAAATATAGAGATTATATGAGCCAACTATACACATTCAAAAAAGAAAGTGACACGCTGTTTTGGTCATGTTCAGAGAATAGATGAGAGTCGAATCATCGACCATGATGAGGAGACAACACAGAATGGTTTGAGAAAGAAAAGGGTTAGATCGTGAAATTTACCGGCAAACGGTCGAAAAAACTAAACGATAGAATTATTAGACTGAGAAGCAAAATGACACGTTAGAAAAAAATTCTAAATGTGAATGAAATGATGAAAAGAGAGTAAGTGCTCAGAATGGTTAAACTCAAGTCAGGCATCCAGACCTTTTCAAACCCGACCTCGAAAGTTAAGAGCGTAGAAAGTACGTATGTACTCATAAACATAGCGAGGTCAACATCGATAGACCGACGGTTAGTTCGCTGACCCAAATAAAACGAGTTGGCTTCCAACTTCATTAATAAATGTAAATACTCGTAAAATTTTACCTTCAGCAACATTTTGTCCTGATGGACTCTCACCCCGAAGAGGTGTGGAACTACAGGGTGTTAGGCCATCGGATTACTAGGGTAATCTTGAGTTGTGAATGCGTTGGGAAAGATTACAATCAGTCCAAAATTCAAGAGTTAGTATTAGCAATGATAACCATAAGGTGAGGACAGTCAGAGAACTGCCCGGGTTTGATCTTCTGGAATGCTGGATAAGGATGTCATTTTGGTCTAACCTTTGGTGTAATGCTAATCGTTAGGCTGCGGTTACATAGTACACGTGGAGAACAGTTCAGAAATCAATAAAATTATCCCTCACTCAATAAAGAAACTTGGTATCTTTCCGCACAAACAACTACAAAATAATACCGGTCTTGACACAATAGGCGAAATCAAAACGGTAGTATTATGAAGTTTTTTGTGTGAAAAAACACAAAGTTTATTTATTAAAGAATTATGATTTTCTCAAAGCAGAGCCTCAAACCATCAATTTCATTTCGACATTATTCCTTTTGATTCTTAAGTATTCATTTATTTCTCATCATCATCATCAATTTCGCATCAATATTTAAACTGAAAATCATAATGATTTCTCTTGAGGTTTTTCTTCCGTGCCAACGATAGGTATGTGACCTAGGGCTCGTAAGCTCTAAGCCACTCTTGCTATTCTGAGAAAAGAGCTCGTTCTTGCAATTGAATATTACTATTTTTTCTTCCCTCGAGCAAGAATTAATGTCACAAATATAATTTTTTTTTCTAGAGAGAACTTTGATCGAACTTTTTCATTAAGATCTGCAATTCTCTGTAACAGAAATGCCTCTTGATACCAAGTGAGGTTAGTCTGCGGTTAATCCTCCGAGGTAAAATGCCATCGGGGAATAAATATGGTTCAAAGTAGATTAGGCTGGGCTGAAGGACGCATGGAGTAGAGTAGGTAGAGTGTCGTCATCAAAATTATGTCAACACGGGGGAAACCCTTCAACCTATCCAAATCATCTTAACTCTGCAAAAATCTTCATCAGAAACTAGTTCCACAGTATCTGGAGAAAAATAACTCAGAGAAGATGTCAACTGAGAAAACAATTTTCAAAAATACATCACAATCACGAAAAGATTAAGCCAGGCCAACGCAATAATTCTCGTGAGGAAGAAATAGTTCTAATGCACATGTAAAACCTAGACAACTATTGATATTAATAGATTTAATTAGTGATTTTCTCCGCAAAGAATTTTTGATCATGACAAAATGCTAAAAACTTCAGAAATTCAGATGGGAAGACTATTTTCATCTACCATACGTAAAAGGTAAACTGTGCCAGGAGGATATTGTCAAAGTTGGAAGGTAGAGGTCAAAAGGTCAAAAAAATTGGAAGGGAAATGCAAAAAAATTCTACTTTAACTCTTTGATTAACATTGGTCTTAGTCTCCCTGCAACACAGCTCCATCACACCTGACTTAGTTTTTTTTCTTTTGTCGTACATTTTATGAGTTCTCCACAATTCCTCTCAAGGATGCACACAAAACTAAAGCTGGTATTTCAGCAGCCCTTCTCACGCACCCTCGAGGAGAACTTAAGGGCACGACGAGGATGTGGGTGCACTTGGTGCCGTCAAACCTTGCAGAAAGTGTTTTGCCTTCCTCAGTCTCTCCTTCCATTCCTACTGTAGTATAAGTAAACGCTTCGTTTTTGGAGTTTAAATCATTCCGACTACATAGATTTTTTTTGGATTGTCACTCTTTTAAAGCCTTCAGGTTAGTTAGTCGGTAAATTCCCCTAATTTAGTCAAAAATGTCCATCAAACCGAACTAAAGCTTCCAGCAGTAACAATTTCACTAGGTAGATCGTAATTCTTGGTATAACGGGATGGAAAAATGATCAATAGTCTTTTACCTAATAGATTATTTTATTTTATTGTGTCATTTAGTAAAGAGAACGAGGTAGTCTAGTAGGTAGAGCGCTAAGCTACTGACGGGAGTGCCCGAGGTCGATTCATGGGGTTGCCTCTGGGTACCCTCATTTTCACCCAAGCCAGAATTTTCTGGAACCAGATCCTCCGGTAAAACCATTTGCCTCACTGGCCCCTATAGTACCCTGATCCTGATGTGTGAATTTCACACGTCTTAGAGTATTTGCTCAGCACTACCCTCACGAATCTAACCGACCCTCGGGTTGAAAACTGTGGTTTTGTTTTTGGAATATAATGATTTGCCATATTTACCATAGAATTGACGATATATCTGGAGTTTTATAGAGGGATATAACAAAAAAAATACCAGCGATTGATAGTAAAAAATACGGAATTTAGTACGATTTTCCTCGTCATGTTGTTAAACATAGTATTGATGAAAAGCAGGTAAAAATCTTTTTAACATAAACAATCATCTGTATATCAGTGAAAAATAGGATTATCACTCTTAGAAATTTCTGATTTTAGGAATCAACGAGCAAACTAAATACGCAATAACCAAAGCCATGCTAATGAAAAAAACTGTCTAATGCAAAACTAAAGCGACGAGGACACAAATTGTGTGCGCGGTCAAATTCATGAAAAAAGAAGTCATCTGATTTATCTTGCTGTTTTGTTAAGTGACTCGGTAAATATTTTAAATTTTGGCATCCATTAGCTTTGAAGAAGAACTAAATATGCTGACCGTTCACCCACCCATGTAAATATGGATTCGTGTATGACTCCTAGAACCTAAATAGGTAGAATCGAATGAGGCTTTCATTGATATGTTATTTTGCCCACGACCCTACCACTGTTATTCTATCGTTGTTGGTGAATAGTAAACAGATTGACTTCAATTTTTCAAAGTTTACGGATAAAATATGCAGGCAGAGACTTCACTTCTCGCTACTTTTTCATTAAAAAAAAGTTTTTGTGTGCTTAAATGCTTTAATTTTTTTCGATTTCTTTAAAAGTCTTGTGTTAATAAACACTAAAAATTAATTTCATTTTAATGAAATACCACCAAGTGACGACTCCTAAAACCCCACATTACACTTGCAGGATTCAGACCATTATTCCTCTTCCCACCATTAATCCCACCATCTTAAAAGAGTTTCAGGTCGTAATTTTCTTAATGTTTCCGGATTTGTGAAAAGGTATGGACTGGTTAAGGGATGTTATACCATTCAACAGAAATATGTGATCGACACTCGAATATTCACCCGGAAGCTAGTGGGGATGGTAAAAATAACACGAGTTTGTCAACCGTCGGCGAAAGAGGATGTACACCACCACCTATCCCAATCCCCTCTCACCCCCACAAAGAGCAAACAACCGCCCCCGATGTTTCATCACCAATCCTCCCACCCTCCACCCTTCTTCCCGATTCGATTCTCGTCCAATCTGCCAAGATCTAATGAGAACGCGACACATAATAAGAGTAACTACCTGTTTACACGTCTAATCTCCCCCAACCAAGTGATCACTAACTCACGATCGCGGAACGATATCAGGCACGCGACACCACTGAAAGAAAACGCCTTCGTTTTCCCCCCCTCCCTTTTCCAAAGATTTTTTAACGCGCGCAAATTTCTCCGCGGAGTTTTATCGCTCAATGGATCGAATTTTCTTTCATATTCCTCCCATACGGAAGCTAATCATCTCTCCATATATCGCATACCATAGCATCACTTAAAAAATTACGACAGATTTTTTATGTAAAAATAATATATGCATATATAATAATATATACACAAACACAAAGATACAAAATATTCAACACACAGAAACCTAGAGAAAGGACACTCACAGTATGTATTTGACGTTTCGACGGCTCAACCGTCGTCATCAGAACGACGGTCGAGTCATCGAAACGTCAAATACATACTGTGAGTGCCCTTTCTTTGTTTCTGTGTGTTGAATATTTTGTATCTTTGTGTTTGTGAGTCGCTGGAGAACGTCAATTTAAAATATATATATATATATATATATATATATATATATATATATATATTCAACCACGAAATTCCGCCATACGACGAACAAATATTCATTCACTTAGAAATATATATATACCATAAACACAGTAATCAACCCGAAGGTCGGTTTAGTAGGTGACGGTAGAGTTCACCCAGTACTAAGCCCGACGGCGTGTGAAACTCACACATCAGGGTAGGGGGGCCAGTTCCTTTCACTGTGCCAGTTATGGTTTCCCACGGAAAATCACATAGCTTGGGTGGAGCTGCAGGTACCCAGAGTGCCCGGGGATCGAACCCGGGACCCTCCGGTAGTCCAACGCTCTACCCCCTCGACTACCGCGACCCATATATGTATCGAAAACATCGGACGGCATATATTTAGTAGAACAGAGAAAAAAGATGAGGCGGACGCTACCTTTTAAACGGTGTACATTCATATAGTATGTGTAAGACAATATATTATTTTCTATGTACATTACACATACATACATACACAAAACGCAGAAGATATATCATGTTATATTTAGGCATCCATGCATGTGGGTTTCTTTCACCGACCTTTGTCTCAGTCCGGCCGCTATTCCTCCACCGGCGGCAGAGTCCCCGCCTCCCCCGTCGGCCGGCGCCGCTGCGGCTGCCGCGGAATCCATGCTGGTCGCTGGTGTCCTCGACGAAGCTCCTCCGCGTTCACTCAAAGGAACGCCACCGAACAAGGGAACGCGGAGCACACCTGGAGGTGGGGGTCAAAGGGGATGTGCAGTCCAGGAAAAGAAGCGTGTTAAAAGAGGGAGAGAGGTGACGGATATGGATAAGGAAAATGACGGAGTCTGATGGGGGTCAAACACTCGCCGGTCAGCAATCGGGAGAAATCCTTGGCGTGTGCCTTTCCTTTCAACCCTGTGCTCCTTTCCGGATCAGCGAAACCAAATCAAGGAAGACTTGCTTCCTCCTCCTTACCGGCCGCAGAACCGACGTGGAGTACTACGGAGGACGGTCAAATTGCTGCCGCACCGTCGTCGTGGGACAGGATCGAAGTCAGGGCCGTCGAAAGCTTGGAGCGGATCCGAAGAGGATGGGGGTGGGGGTGGAGGTGTACGGAATCGAATGGATTTCTCGAAACAACAGAACTCCCGCTTCCTGTCCCTTTTATCACTCTGGTGAAGGTTCAACTTTCTCCACGGTGGGAACGTTTAACCACCCACCTTCCAATATTCCTATCTTTTCACTCGTCACTTCCTAGCCAACGCCTCCGCGAGATGACACGACCCTCGTTTTCTTTACCTTTCCTCCTTCTTCCTCACTTCTCTTCTTCTCACTCGACCTTTTATTCCTTACTCTTCTCCTGCCCGCATATCTCGAGTCTCCTTCATTGTCTTCGATCCTCTCCGGAATGTATCATCTTGGCTTTGTATCTTCGGGCACCTCTTCCTTGTTCTTCAACACTTGAGAATTGATATTTTCCCACCCTCTTTATGTTAAGGACGAATTGTTTTCCCTTAAAGGGACAACTCCCCCTACGCTAAGAAAAAGATTTACTTTCCTCCGCGCTCTCTCGCTACTTGAATGGGAGAGACAAAGTTTTAGATTATTCTTTCCTTCAGTCTCTCCCCTCTTTTCCTCTTGGTCACTTCACCACCACTTCGGACAACAAACTGCGCCCGGAGAGAGAGAGAAAAGGAAGCGGTGGTCAGGTATGAAGAACGCGACGGTGCGCGCGCTTCTTCTTGATAACGTCGAGTGCGTTCGGGTGATATGCGTGTATGTGTGAGGGGTGGACAAGAATGACGAGTACTAAAGCCCCAACCTCGAATTCTCCCCTACCCTTATTCAGATCCCCCCCCTTCTAGATGATGAGAAGAGGGACGCGAGAGAGATTCAAACACCTCAGCGCCACGGGAAGCCGAGAGACTCTGCGTGCCGCGATCCCTTTTTACCGCACCCTTGCCGAACCCTCTCTCTCTCCCCTCCCCCCATCCCCCACTCTCCTCTCTGAAAACCTCCCTCTCTCCACGCGGCTGACAGCCCTCCCACCCCCTTCCCTCCACACTCTGCAGTCTACCCCGTCGATTCTCTTAACTCTCCTCCCCTCTCCTCTCAAACCCTCGTCCTCCCCTTAAAACTACATACACACACACACCCCACCCCCGCAACGACCCTTTTCAACCCTCCCCTCACGTACCCCCGAACCTACCCCCGTCCCCCCCGGACCCTCCCTCCTCCATCCCTTCGACTCCACCCCCTCAAAAAAAACCCTTTTGCGATCTTTTTTTCTTTCTCTCTCTCTCCATTCCTGAATGCTCTCGTCGCGGATCTCAGCGGACAGCGCCGCCGAGCGTCGGGGTTTGCAACTTCCTCTTCGATTCCGGTTACCCCAAGCGACGACCCCTACGTGGCGTCATCCAATACTACATCAGCGATGGGCGGGCGCGTCTCATTTTGAATCTCAGGACGTGATCACACGGTCGAAAGGAAGGATTGGTGCCCAAGACCCACGCACCATTTCTCCAGCTTTCTTTTTCAGGACTTCTCCAGTTGGGGTGCAGTCGACGGGTGATTTTTCGGAATCATTACAGTTTCTGTAGCTAATATTGTGGCCCTTATAGCAATTAGTTTGTTGGCTGCACTTGTTTTGTCAAATGTGGATAGGCTGTGGAATGATCATCCTTGGAACTATTCTGATACCCTCCAAAAAGATAACAAACACCAGCCGGAGACACGGCCATCAAAATCTTCAGAAGAGAGGGTTACTCAGAAATGAAGGATAGGTTTCAATTCGTATTAAATCCTATCGGCATGTATATTTAAGGGAATTTGGAAGTGAGAATTGTTCATTACTATTTATCTTTCCATAGATGTCTTTTTCAACCCCTGATAACCCATAAAAATATAACACAATCCTTAGGTTATTCTAAAACGTGTTCCCAGGCCCCAGAGTAGATTTCTGCAAAATTCCACTATCTCTACCCTGACTGTCCTGGCAGTGATGAGACCAGACCCCAACCTATACTTATCTCACACCAACAATTCAGTCGTTAGCAACACTTACTACCATACATTCTGTTCTCCCTTTATGTTTGTCGTAATTTGCTTGGCATCCATTCAATTTTCTCCTCTCAAGTCCTCTTCACCTCTCTTATATATGGTTATGAAGTCATAGGAAATAGGTTCTAAGCTCCTCCAACCTCTTGAGTTCATATCCAATCACAAGCCTAACTTGTTATATAGGTACCTTAATTTCATTGAAAGAACCCTTTATTGATGTGCTTCACTTCAAATGGATATTCACAATAATATTATTTTAAAATAGCTTTTCCAAAACAGTTTCTCATCATGTACTTGGCTCATTTTTTACAATGTTTTTATAATTTCTTTTATTTTCTGTCCAATTGGGTCAGCTTGAGTCTTTAGCCTTTGATTTGGTGGGAACATTTTGGTATCTTGATCATCAATATCATGTACTGTAAAACTTGACAGTTAACATGCAAGGAGGTGGCCTCTTTTAGATTTCAACAAGGGCCAGTAGCTCCCTAAGCTTGTTTACAAGTCCTCACCTTCACATTTAAGTTCTACTTTCTGCTTCATGTTAAGTGACATTGCACTAGCTCATACAAATGAGGCATTGCTTTTTTATTATAACCAGAATTCCCATACCCAGCCTTATTAATGTTGAATCAGCTGAACAATAAACCGACATCCTTTTGTTTGACATCAGGGAGAGGACTTGTTGTTGATAGGTGCATATTACCTATAACCTATGTGCTTCTTTTCTTCCATAGTCAATTGGTGGTTAAGTGCGTAATTGGCCAATCCTCTATGCTGCAAGTATTAGTATCAGCCGATTGGATTCCTTCAGAGTTTGGTAAATTTTATCATAAAGGTTTTTGGTTCTAGTATGTCTTCCAAAAAAGGCCAAACAATTTCTGGCTAATGGAAGTGATGATCCATCACTCCATCCGGTTTTCTATCTTCAAGGAAATAATTAAATCTCTTCAAGATTTCATGAATTGCAAGAGTTCAAATTACCAATTTTTTCTTTTGGCTTCTAGAACATTATCCATCCAGTATCAGTAAATACTATGCATGTTGCAACACCAGTGAAACCATTATTCAATCAAATGGGATAAGGCAGGTGTATCCCAAAAGCCAAGGTTTAAAAGATTATATGATTGATCCTAAGAAAAACAATCTAATAGCATGACTCAATCAGTGTCATAAGGAGGGGTTAATGGCTTTGATAAGGATTCCTGGAGAGATTGGTGGAGTATTAGACTGGAGAAAAATTCACAAGACCTTGTCAGTTAGATTGAAAATGCTACAGTACCCATTTTCTGCGCATAAATTTTCTCTCCCCAGACCTACATGTTCTTTGTCAAAGGTTGGCAGATCAAGGCATCTGAACTCTCAAGACATTAATGTCACACCTTGGTCATTTTTAATATAGTATAATACATGGGATTGAAATCAGGATGTTGACTAATTTACCATCTCCCTTCTTAGAACCCTGTGCTCATACCAGTGACTCAGTTGGATATCTCAAATAAGTTCAGTCTTCAGCACCAAATATGCGTGGATCCGATTTGAAATTTTACATCCATCCCAGCCTTTAAAATTTAAGAGGAACTACTCTCATCTGTAATAACTCAGACCAACTCAAACTTCATCACTTGCTTATGATTCACTCCACTCATATCTCTCTCTCTTTATGCCTTCAATGTGCCGGGCTGGATTTTCTTTTCTTCTTTAGAGAGCAGTATAGAGCTCATTTTCATGCATGGGACCTCGAGTAATTGCTAGGCTGGACATCACCTGAGTGATTTATTTCATTTCCTGTAAAAATTTGAAGGATTCTTATAATACACTTTACACATTCTCATAGATCATTGATATTATCATTAATAAATGCAAATGTCAGCTACAGTTAATAAGATTTTTTCTTCTAAAAAAACTCCTTACATCCCAAAGTTGATTTTGAAGGATCATTTCCGAAAGAGCTCAGTTAATTGGCAAAAATATTTCAAAATAGAAAATCCAAAAATATGTAAAATTTTTATGAAAGAAAAAAATAAAGTTAATCTCTGATGAGCATGGAAAAGTCTCTTCTTTGAAGCTTCCCATAAGACTGACCATAATTGAGCTTTGAAAATGTGTGGATGATGGTAAAATTAAGCATTCTTAAAACAAAGGTCACCATTAATGAAACTAATATAGTACTTTACAAGGTTATAAATGTAAAATGTATTTTTCATGAATTTTATCAGTCCCAGTAAATGGTTAATAGAATAATTATTTAAAGGACTACATATTTTGTTTGGACTATTTAAAGTAATTACATAATTTAGTGTGGAAACCACTTTGAATGAAAGGAATACAATGGAGCATTAATTAACTCAAATTGCACCCAATAGTTATGAATGTCCATAATTAATTCTGCACAAAGTGATAAAAAGGTCATTGTAAACACCAACTTCACTTCTCTGACTAGATACACCATTCAATATTCATTGAATAAAATTTAGATCAATTTTTTGTACACATGCTAAAAATGTTTTCCTGGATTTTTAAAATTGTTGATATAACATCATCCATAAAAATTTGTGTTTATTAGTTTCATAAGCTACCATATTATTTCTATTAGCAGGACATACAAAAGAAAAGGTACGCATTCTAGGAAAAGAAAAACTTGTATAAATATTTCACTTACACAAATAATGCTACAAGTATAAGCACCTCCTTCTGAGTTTAATAAAATTAGGACAACACTGTGTGGTGTATTGTACTGTTGTCTTCCTCCAAGGGGTTTTACCTTCATGGCTGTATCGTCTATAAATGATGTCTGCTACAATAATGAAAAGGTGCAAGTATGGCTGTTGAATGAGAAACATAAGATCAAGTTAGGGGCATTTTATATCTCATTATGTCTTTCAGTTACAGTGATAATGGTGGCATAGGTTTGTATCAGAACCTCCAATGTTTTTGTTGATTTTACATATTCATGATAAGTTGAAAACACGCAGTATGATGAAAGATGTGTAAGGAAAAATTCATCAGGTGCCATAGAGCAACAAGAGCTGCTTCCTTAGCTATTCATTCATATATTTATTTAGGAACTGTTCATTCATTTATCATATAGGTCTAACACAATGTGGAAGTAAGATAGGAGTAAGCTATAAAAGTATGTGATGCATTCTTTAGAGAGCTAAGTTGAAAGTTGACATCCCAAAGTTATCAAATACAAATAATGAAAACAATATAGATTGACGAGTTTGGGAAATGGGAAACCAAAAGGCATTGGCTAGGTCAAAGAGGTGCAGTTGAGTTCCTGATACATTCTACTGATTAAGTATCTGTAGAATTTTACCAATAGGACCCCCTAATGGCTGTTGTGTATCACAGGAAACTAACTACATTGACAAAGAAATTGAAAATGCATATGCAGTAGGTCCAATTATCACCAGCCAAAATTTCCCAAGCAGTAGTTTATCATTCTAATCATGTCATAGAAGAAAAAATACCACCATTTTGAACACCTCTTGTGGTTTTTGGACCGTCAATAGAGGTCATAATGTTAGAATAAATGTAGTATTACAATATTTATACAAATTTTCCTTTTCGTGGCTTCTGTATACATTTTCTGGCAGACTTTATTTATAGCATACTGTTGTGAACATACCTTTTCACCCTCCTCATGGCACAATATCTTACTTAGAAATTTTATAAAATTATGTTCGTCAAAATAAATTGATAAAAATTTTCCATTAAATAAACAGTGAATCTAGATTATTTTTACTGTTCCCATTCTTTTACTATTTAGATTAATTTATTATTTTGGGAGTAATAAAGGTTACAGAGACACAATACCCTTAATTTTTGTCGCATGTGAGAAGTAAGTAGTAGTAAGTGGTACAAAAAAATGCATGCATAAAATTCATTTTGTAGGGCATTGGCTGGATTGATGACATAAGTAGGCACAATTCATAGCACACTTTTCCTTTCACTCCTTCTTTTCACATGCATCATAAAACCCTTTGTGGCATCCTCATACATTGTATGTATACATGTACATACATCATATTTATGATGTATATACATGTATATGATCATGATCATACATCATATATGTGTATCAAGTTACTCAAGTGTATGTGTATCAAGTTACTCATACATCATGTATATGATGTATGAGTAACTTAGTTATGGGCTTAAGACCAGTGTACCTCCCCTCCCAACTGCAATCCCTAAAATTAGTTGTGGACTAATGTTTCCCTTTTTTATCATATTCAGGTGACCCTTTACTATTAAAACATCATTTTTACTTTCACTTTTTCTCCCTCCTTTTCCTTTGATTTTTCTCCCTCACAAATCTTTCATTAATACATATACCTACTCTAGCGACCACTCCGTCATCTCATGCTGTTCAGATATAATTGATTGATTGAGCTATTAACATCCAGCTGATTCTGTAGACTTCCATCATCAATACATTCTCCAACAAATTATCAAGTCTTGTGAGTTACTGCTTCCCTCTTCGATACTCATCTTTCCCTCGACCCCCTTCTTGTCTCACATGACTTCGCAATTACTGACCATTGACAATATGTCCACCTAAACTTAATGGTTCCCTATTTGTGGAACTTCAATTCTTGTGTAATGTATATTTATGAAAAAACATATGGTTTATTTTTCCATGGTATATGAATAAACATATGGTTTAGCAAATACCCTGGGAAAGCACCTGATTTAATGAATTCTCCACTGACTTTCATTTCTACCTCCAGTTCTTTCAATGCCTGTTTTAATATTCCCTCCACATATATGTAGAAAAGCACGGGTGAAAATAGACACTCCTCTCTTTTCTCTTATTGATGATCCTGAGTACCACTTCAGCTGTGAGTGAAATCAAACTTATTGTTGTTCTGTAGTCCCTACATATGGCTGCCTTTCCATTTTTTGCAATGATAGCTAACACTGATCAGATGAAATCTTATGGTTAATTTTCTCCTCCATAAATGCCATGAATTTTTGCATTAAAACTACTCTTTCCATGCTTTCCTAAACCCTTGATTAGTAGAATAAGAATATTTGCTCCTATTATGGTTTTATTTGAGTTCAATCCCCTTAATGCCTTATCTATTTCAATATCAAGTATAGTATGCCTGGACCTTAGCTCTCCTCATCCATGGCACTCTCTCATCCTTCCATGTCTTTTCAATCCTCCCTGGTTCATGTAATAATTTTCTTGACTTATGTTTGATTTTTTGGATGGAATTTCCCTTCTTAATTCCTTAGTGTGTTTTCACCTTCCTATATAATGCACCCATTTCACCCTTCTTTATAAATATTACATACCCTCATGCTTCATCTTTAACAACACATCCTTCACTCTATATGTTTCCCATCTCAGTTATTATTCAATTCTTGGTACTCTCTTCCACCTAAGTATGTGTATATCTTCCATTTCCTTATCTCAGATATAATCCATGGTTTTCTTACCCTTTTCCCATAGCTTCATTTGTGACTTTCAATATCCATTTTTTAATATGTTCCATTCTTCTTCAATTACACCTGGTACCCTTTCCTCACTTATGATTTTCCCTATAGCCTGCTGATTATCTTAATTACCCTTTCTCCTCTTATCATTTTGCAATATGTCTATATGCCATTTCCTCAAGTGT
Source organism: Hetaerina titia (assembly GCA_037158775.1). Lineage (NCBI taxonomy): Eukaryota > Metazoa > Arthropoda > Insecta > Odonata > Calopterygidae > Hetaerina > Hetaerina titia. Next base: position 64,747,999 of record CM073776.1, on the reverse strand, counting down.
AAGTTAAAATACAGCTGTGCTCATTTACATCAGTGCATTTCCTATATATTGAACATAGGCATGCAGAACCAATTTTGTACAATGTCAACATACTCAGGCATATGAGCTGTTACACTAATTTCTCTAGTTCCATCAGGAGTGAAAGTAAACTTTATTGGGTATCATGTATCTATTCCTTCTCTTTCTCTTAATTTGTTACCATGACTGTGCTCCCTAATGCAGACACCTAATGAAAAACCCACTGGGCATGGACACATTATGACATAAATTAAGGATGCTCTTCCAACTAAGGTAGGGTGATGACAGATCCAGAGAATAAGCATTGCCATACTTCTAAGCCATGCCTTACATTACAGTGAATATTCTAATACCCTGCATTACTATTTGCCTTTGCTAAAACCTCACATTTTAAATTGCCTTCAACATTCCATTGTTCTTCAATTAGCCCTGCAATTTCTTTGCCCATCTTTTTTGAAATTTTCCTGACAAACATCTCTTGCAGAACTTTTTTTTTCCTTCCATTTCATTTACTTCTTCAGTCCTCCTCTGAATGGTGCCAGAAGAAAGTCGGGAATGGAAAGAGTGTCTGGACCATTTACTTGTTTTAATTACAGACCAAAATTTCCATGGTATGAATCATGCTGAGACTTGTCCTCAATTCAATTGCAATACCCAGTGTACAAGCTGATAATATCTCCATAACCTCTGGGAAATATCAAGCTGCAAGTTAGCAATTAATGAGATATTAATGAAAGTATCCCCAACCAGATTGTATACATGTAACATGATCAGCATAATCAGGGGCAGGACTGAAGCTAGAATGTTTTCCTTGGCAAGCAATTTTGGCTTGCTTCCCCCAGTAGGAGTTTAAAATACATATAGTTATGGTATGTTCCTAAAAATATTACATCACCAACCTCGTGTTCATGGAAATACATGGAGGACATACAACTATGATTAGGTATATGAACTGCATGATATGGACATGGATGGGCACACCAGTTGGGTCACAGCATCCTCAATCATCAATGATGGACATCAGTCCTTAGATTCATTTGGTAACTGGAGAGAAATTGATGTCATGATATTATAGATGTTAGAATGTTCTGTTCATGATCAGATCAGAGTGTTCCAGGTTCAAATTCATTTGATGCCTCTAGGAACTCAGATCTAAATTCAAGAAGTATAATATTCTGGTCACTTGAACTCTAACATGAACTGCATGCTGAATAGGATAAAGACCTGCTCCCTCTATTTTGAATTAATGAATTGGACACCTGGCTGACGGATGATTGATGCCAAGTGAACTCTTACCCTAACCATCAAAACTGAAATTGACCTCTTGGTTGTAGTCTGATTTACGGTGACCACAAAGTAATAATTCATGTCATATCACACACATGCTGCATAGAATTTTGAAATGTATCATAATGTGAACTGGGCCTATTCTGCTGGTAACCCATTCTTCATTGACAAAGGATGGACCAAAACCAGAAACAAAAAATCCCAACTCTATAACTGGAGGAGGGGCTAGACAAGAATCAGCAAAGAGTTCACATGACTAGGACAGCTAAAAATAATGGGTTTAAGAGAGTCAACAAAGAAGAAGAGAAGAAACCAAGAAGAGAAAAAATAAGAGAAGATAGACTCCAGGATCAAAGAAGACAATCAGGAAAATTCTTAGCCAGTTTAGAGTATGAATTGTGATTATACAACATGAATATTATGAGAATTGAAAGAAAATGTAAAATATTTACTTTTGCATTTACTTTATATAATATATTTTTTATTACTTTTAAGGTTTAACATAGAGCCATAATTTTAGAATTCAATATGAAGTATATTTTTGGATGGCTAGGAAACATAGTTGTTGAGGCAAGAGGATATGAATAGATAGTAAGTATGAGGCTTTTGAGATGTGGGCATGTACACCAACAGAGCAAAATAAAATCAACGGGAAGGAAAACAAATTAATAAGTTCTGGACATGATGAGGCAGGAGAAAATTTTGTTGCGACAAATTAAAAAAGGAATGATTAGGGGATACAGTTAATACTGAGAGGTAAAGGGATGCTGTAGATGATAACAGATGGGATAATTCTGGGAGCACAAGGTGAGAGAGAAAAAGAAATGGTATGTTTGATGGGAAAGATGGAAGTAGAAAGTATGCAGGGCTAAAGAATGATTTATTGTAATTTTAGGAATATAGTTCAAAATTATACAGTGCTATGTTAGCAAAGATTAGGGGTACTGTAATGTGTATTCCTAGGGTTCATCGAAAACTTACTCTAATCTTGTGATAACTTTGAAAATGGTTTTCTGTTTTATTTAAGTTTAGAAATTTTTTGAATTAATTTTTTGGATGAAAAATGATTTTACATTTGTTATGAAACTCTTTTGTTTGACAAAATGCACTTCTCTACTCACCTGATCACTTGAACTTGGATATTGTGGGGTCCCCCATGCTACATTTTATTAACACTTTAAAAAAAACAAAAGTTGGAAACACTATTTGGATCAGTTTTGTAAATTTAATCTTAACTTTACATTGCATGCCATTCTAAGCAGTTAATATGGAGCACCTGTGGTCAACACATGTACAAATGGCTAATGGGCAGATGGAGAATGGTTTTTTTATCTTGTTAATATTGATTTAGCCAAATATACAAATTCTGAATATTTGGCATCAAGAATCCTTAACAGTACTTTGCCTTTTGCCAGACATGAACAAAATTAATTTTGGCAATGGAAATTAATATGTAAATACCCATTTGTTTATAGCTCTTATGAACAAAATATATAAAAATTAACCTTTCTCTCATTTTTCTGTCAGCGTAGATGTATTGTCCTTTGTTCATGGGATCTCTTTTTATTTTACAATGTTGCGCACCATATCTTCTTACATCCATTGAAGCATATCTCCGTTTTGCTCAATCCTTCCTATGAGATGAAAGTATATTGCTCTGTTTACCTTTTAATTTAGGACCTTGATTTTACTAGATTGTAATATCAAATAATGAAACCACGAGGTTATCTAAATGAAATTTAAAAGAAAATAATCCAAATTAATCAGGTGACTACTTATGAAAAGCAAGAAACATATTACAATAGATCTACAACATTATTTTAATAGAAACATTTCACTTCATAACAATTGAAGACGGCTTTTCAAAAACAATATGTTTGTATAGATAAATCAAAAGGCAGTGGCATACTGCCATTTAACACTGAATTTCACCAGCGAATCTTGTAATTTTTTCAATAAAACTTTAGTGCTACTCTAAAAATCACTGGTATCGCGATCCCTCAGCAGAATTCAACTAGAAGTCACATCTTTCCTCTCTAATGCAGTTATAAATCCTCATCTCCCACTTGAGTTTTCCCTTCAGCTGATGATTCAAGTACATTTGTTAAGTGAAGGAAAAATTTCACCCTGTAAACTCCGCATTCATATGGTCCGATCATCATCACTATCATTAACACCTTTGGCACAAAACAGAGTCCAAGAACACCACGGTAAAAGTCACCAACTCAATAAATTACTGGGACTCAACAAATTTACTTAATAATGCCAAGGAAGGATTATCAGTTTAAGGAAGCTGAAACACTAGACATACCTACTACAGTTTTACTCTAACTTCACCAAAGTTTGCGAAATGTTAGGCTCACATATAAAATTCATAGCAACACTCTTACATAGCTTACATAATATGCTATACATTTCCTCTAAACACACTCTTAAGTCTACAGCATATATTATTTGGCATAGAACATGGTTCATTTTTTGCAAACAGCCAATGACAATCACAGGAAATGACAAGGGGCAGGTACCATCATTTGCAAACATTGCCATTGTTTTCCATCAATTTTCCATCCATCAAGACTACTACAGTCATAAAACAATGGCATAATTTGTTATCTTTACGTTTCTTCCAATTGTGTCAAAATCCATCAGCCATTACCGATTTGTATTTGGATTAAATATACACATTGAAAAAATAATTTGTTTGCTCAATGCATGCGAACTGCACTGTATGCCACAAATGAGAAAGTGTCAATACTTGATTTTACCATAGTGCATTTACAGACACGCTCTGAAAATTTCATGGAAATAGGAGACGAGATATCACTGTCACAGCAACTCTGTTACCACTGATAGAATGTCACCATAAGAATTTTTTGATTATTATAGTACAGCATTTACATTCAATTTTTAAAGATACTTGTTTCAACCAGACTTTATCTTTAGCAATAAAGCCTTAAGTGAGAACACACATGTAACAAGCATTATGTGTGCACTCCTACATGTTTTCCAAAACAATAGTTCCCAATGGAATTACACGAATCATTAACGGACAGTACTATTGAAAGTTTTATCCAATTTCTCCTGAAAGAATGAAATTCATTCCTACGTAAAAAGTTCTAAGTTCAAAGCTATTTGGTAGGAAACTTGAATGCATTTCTGTTCCATGCATTCACAATTCAGAATAAAATGAAGACTTTTCATAGTTATGAAAAATCAGTTAAATTTTCAACCATGGGCTCAAGGCGTGAGATGAAGAATGAGGAAAGAGTAAACGCTGATATAACTGATGACTTTTCAACTGTTTAATTGATGTACCAATTATGTTGTTCATCTTGTTTTTTCACTGCATATTAAAACCAGTGATTTTTTTAATGTTTCACTCAGAAATTGAGCATTTAAACCCACAAAATGTCAGTAAATAATACTGCATAAATCACCAGTTTTTGTGCCAAAAAAAAGAAGAGCAGTCAAATGAGGGGAGCATATAAAGGGATGGAAAGTGAAAACTTCCAAAGAAGGCTTTAACTATGAACACTAACAAAAGACATTAGATCATGATAAACTCATGGAAAGATAGTTTCAGGATATTACAGATGCTCAAATTAAATTCATAATTTGCTGCTGAACAAGGGAGGGAGAGTTTATTTGAAGTATATCCCTCATTAGTCAATTGGTTTAATGCCATATTGCTGAAATAATGACTTCTGAAATGAGACAATGGGGATCAAATGGATGAGATAGTAATTTGTTGGACAGGCAAGCCTATTTCTGCTCAGTCTACCTATCTTTTCGTTTTATCCTATTCCTAAATTACTGTACTAACATGAAGTCTGATGGTTATCAATTACATCATAGAAACCTATTACATGAAAAGGAAACTTAACCTATTTGTGCCTTCAATAGAAAAAAATAAGAAAACGATATTCCCAAAAATGTTTCTCATCCCAATCAAGAGTTAAAAGATGACTTGTGTCATGCTCTACTTAATATTGGGTTCAGTTGGTTTAGTTATTGATGATTATCATGCATGGTATCTACAGATCATTGCAACTTTTCATTCAATGACAGGAATCCAGCCAGCACTTATAGATTTATAGTAGGTTGCCAAATGATTTTGATAGATTCATTATTTCAAAGAGCCTTATTAGTAGCAATGGGAATTTGCATTTTATATTCAATGAATGTGCTCATTGGAATTATTATCCTTAAATAACAGAAATGAAATACTTCAACCATGGAGAGATGGGCATTGGCAAATGGAGAACTGATAAAAAGAATTTTACAAGTGTATATTGATTCATTTTAATGTAGATTTTATTTAGGCATGAAATTTATTAGGAGAGTTTTAAATGGCTAGCTTTTATAGTCATGATGCCACAGTTTATTTTTAATTTATTTGGAAGCTGGTCAAATAAAACGGGTACCTGATAATGTTCCAACAATATTGTATGTCTAAAGTTGTTCTGAAAACATCTTCATTTCTTACAGAACCCCTCACTGGTAAATATTAAATGTTTAGTATAGGCAAGTGCACAGTGTGTGACTGACACCATTATAAGATGATTAAATGCTCTTAATAAAAGTTAATAAGGAAGGCAAGTCTGCAAGGAATTCAGTAACTATATTTCCCAAAACTGTTCCCATCATATCTATTTCTCCGAAGCCAGAATTATCATTACTAATCCAATAAAATGCTAGCATTGAATGTACAAATATTCTCATATTTACTTCTGTGAGAATATTATGAATGATTCACTGATATAAATGGTTTTAAAAAGATTATGGTGCATATTTTTAAATAAAAATCTCTGCACACATGGCCTGTAAATATGCATGATTTTACTTGAGCTATAAAATTATTACATTCGAATAAAGCAGGGGCAATCACTATTTTAGAGCATTCCATTATCTCTGAATACTTTCTGATAGTAGGACTCAATTTTGAAATAACGAATATGATTTGAAAATTTTATATCAATATCAACCACACACAATTCAAAAGTTGAAACTTTTAATAGGCACCAAAAATATCAACATAGACCTGACCAAATATTTTAAAAACATGATGTAGGAAAGTTGCTACTCACAAAATCTGATATTTACTGAAATTATGTGGAAATGATTCTCTTTTCTTGAAGACCCACCTAAGGTTTAACAAGTGTGAGAAATCTCTACTTGAAAATTTTACCAAAGAGAGTGCTAATTCTCACTCTATAAGCATGGTGTGAGATACAAACCCAGTGTGATGATGCTCACAATTTTATGAGTTTAGTTTTAAAATACCAAAGCAAATGAATCAATGCCATCAAATCGGCCAACAACTCAGCCATCTTTAAATGCTTTGATACAGTTTTTCTGAGTTCATTTTCCATTTAATCCACTGTTTGTAAATACAACAAGTACCATAGATTTGACTGAGTCTAACATTAAATGAAGGGATTTTTGAGGCATCTTCTACACCTTTGAGCATGTCTCACATGATTCATAATTTACTCAACATCTCTTCATATTACAATTAACAAAATTAAGACACCCAGTAAAAGCTTATCTGTAAATCTATCTACTTCAAAAAAATTAAAAAAACATCCCCATAAAGATATTTCATTAACACACACATATATATATCTAGATGCACATTTCTGAGACCTTTTTGTGTCCTGATTTTTATTCACATAAACCAGTTTTCAAACTGCACTTGTTAACACAATATATGAACAACTTTAATATAGTTTAAACAAGCAATTTTTTGGATAAAATAACAAATTACATGTACCTGGGTAACCTGAATTTCAAAAACCTCATGGCCAGATTCATTGCTCCTCTTAATTCTTAGTGCTGTGGCAGTGTTTTAAGGACTTCATCAATGGTTCTCTTTCAATTAAGGCCCATAAGGTGATGAGCACAAAATCACCCCTGTTGCAATAGCCGTGGTAAGCATGAATGCTGCCAACAGAATACGATCGCAAACCAGGGCCACTTGCTTCCATTCTACTGCAGCATTCTCGTTTCTCTCCTGTTCATTGATTCTTGCCTCATTTTTCTCCAATGCATTGTTAACTCGATGAAGTACTCTCAGAAACTGGGATTCAAAACTCTCTGCCATGTGAGAAAATGAAAAATAAGCTATTAATCAAGCATTCGAAACACAAACCAAGATGATGGATAAGTCTTTGAAAAATAATTATTTTTCAGTAAAATTGTACACATAAAGCCACAAAATATAGTTAAAAGAAATATCATGGATTAAATAATGCCCAGCATCAAATGATGGAATTACTGAAGCATCACCTACCTCTTGCAGCATGGCTTCTATAATACACCCACACAGTACAAAATGTCCAACTTACGTGAAAGTCTCACAGATATGAATTATAATGCATATAGCACCAGCAAGCAAAAATAAAAACATAGAAACACTCAAAAAAGAAAATAAACTCACACATTTCAGAGGCTGGAGATGCTAGATGGAAGGGGAAGGTGGGGAAAGGTTTGGAAGGGGAAAATTTGGGAGGTGAATTTTTAAAGTGTGAGAATAATATGGAAGGTGTTAGGAGCAGAGGGGGGATGAAAATATCTGAATTGGGGTAATTAATCTCTAACATTAGTACCATGTGGCCCCCTGGTTATTAATTCTAATATTCAGCAGGTTAAGTTATTATTGGGAAGTAAGAAGGCAAGATCTGTGCTAACAGTTAAAGATAAGTGGGGTAAGATAATAGTTGAACCAGGAAAAATCCAAAAGAGATGGAAGGAATATATAGAAACACTGTATGGTAAAGAACTTAGGCCGACAAGGTTAGACATAGAAAAGGAACATGATGTAGAAGAAGATAGCTTAGGTCCAGGCATACTCGACGATGAAATAGAAAGGGCATTAAAGGAGATGAAAGCAAATAAGGCCGTGGGGGTGGACAACATACCTGTAGAACTGTTGAAATGTTTAGGAAAATGCAGGAAGAAGGCCTTATATGGACTGATTTTTTAGTATCTATGAAGAAGGAATCTGGCCAGAAGATTTTGTGAGATTGCTGTTAGTTCCTATTCCAAAAAAGACAAAGGCTATATCATGTGAGGATTACAGAACAATAAGTTTGATATCCCACGCAGCTAAAGTTATTCTCAGGATCATCACAAAAGGATTGAAAGTAAGGCAAATGATTACTTAGGGGATGATCAGTTTGGGTTTAGGAAGGGAAGAGGTACGCATGATGCCATTGCAGTAATGAGATCACTAATTGAGAGGAATATAGAATACAACCAGGACGTTTTTGCCTGTTTGGCAGATTTCAAAAAAGCATTTGATAGAGTGAATTGGGAAAAATTAATGTATGTATTGCAGAAAATAGGAATGGATTGGAGGGACAGGAGACTGATCCGCAACCTGTACATATCTCAGACTGCTCAGGTGCAAGTGGGGAACGGAGAGTCGGGATGGGCAGTGTTAGGAAGAGGGGTAAGGCAGGGTTGCCCATTGCCACCGGTACTGTTCAACGTATATGTAGAGGAAATGATTAAAGAGGCATGGGAAGAACTGGAGGTAGGAATGAAAGTCGGAGGGGAACTCGTAAAATCGGTTAGGTTTGCTGATGACCAAGCATTAGTTGCTCAGTCAGCCAAGGGGTTGCAAGCATTGTTGAGTGAATTGGAGGTTCAGTGCGATAAATATGGGATGAGAATCAATACTAATAAAACAAAGGTTATGCGATTTTCCAGAAAGAAACAGGCTAAGCTAAATATTAAAATAGGCGGGGAAAGAGTAGAGCAGGTAGAGCAGTTTACATATCTCGGAAGTGTTTTGGACCAATACGGTCAAAGTGGTAGGGACGTAAGGAGAAGAATTGCGCTAGGCAAGGAGGCTTTCTCAAGGAGGAGGGAGTTGATGACGGGGACGTTGAGTAGGGATGTTAAGACAAGACTCGTAAAAACTCTGATATGGAGCGTAGCTATGTACGGTGCGGAAACGTGGTCGCTGAAGCAGGAGGATAGACGTAGATTGGAGGCTTTTGAAATGTGGGTGTGGAGAAGAATGGAGAAGGTGAAATGGACCGAAAGGAAAACAAATGAGGAAGTACTGGAAATGGTGGGTGAGGAGAGGGGTTTGTTGAGAGAAATCCTATGGAGGCAGGAAAAATGGATGAAAGGCGTATTGAGCGGTAGTGGAATGTTGAAGAAGGTAATAGAGGGGAGAATGTTGGGCAAGCGAGGTAAGAGTAGGAACAGAATAGGGATGTTGGACGGGATGAAGGGAGGAAAGAAGTACACCGAGATGAAGAGGGACCTGATATAGATTAGTTTGCTAGGTGGGGAGTCACATAATGTTTATTTGATAGTTGTGTTCATCCAAAGACCTACCTTAAACAGTAGATTACCTAATAATAATTCAGGGGTGTGGTACAATGTACAATCCAATATAAAAAGTAGGGCATATTTGGCACTTGGCAAGGTAAGCTGCTTTGCTGGAAGTACATGAGGAGTAAGGCATTGGTGGGAGAGGGATGGCATTCGGGTTTTGAAAATAGGACATGTTTTGCATCTAGATTTATTTCAGAGAATGGGAGTGACTTTGAGATGGAGCGGGAATTTAAGAAGTGGATTGGTTGAATTGAGGAGATCTGATTTGGGGAATTTGTGGTGCGAAATTTGGCATGTGGGGAATATGGGCAGAATTTGGGGAAAAGGTTGGTGGTTGAGTTATGGTTTTTGAGGATAGGGCGGAAGTTTTTTAGGATTGATCTCAGTGACTTTAGGGCAGGGAAGTATGTGGTACAAATTGAAAGAGGGTGGTTTTCTGCGGTGGAGGAAGGTTTGGTAGTGTAAGCATGCCTTAGGATTCTTTCGTTTAGGATGGATTCAGGATAACCTCATTGGAGGAGGGAATGGTGTAGATTTGAGAGGAATTTATCAAGAAAGTCAGGGTGATTGCAAATTCTGTGTCTTCTAGAAATAGAAAGGGAATGAAGAATGGAGCATTTAGTGTCATATGGGTGAGCTTTTCTGTTGTAATGTAAGTATTGTTGTTTGTTGGTGGGTTTTATATGTACAGAAGTGTGAAATTTTTGGTCTATTAAGGACAAATTTACATCTAGGAAGGTGATTTGGGAGGAGGAAACGGTAGACATGAAGGAGACAAAGGATGGAGCATTGAAGTCGGAAATAAAAGTTTTTAGCGAATCAGAACAATGTTGCCAGAGAAGGAAAATATCATTGATATATCTGGGCAAAAATAGAAGTCTCAGGGGTTGTTTTATCACTAATTTTTTTTCTGCAAGACCAAGAAAGAGGTTTGCATAGGAAGGGCTGAACCTGAGGATGAAGCCAGAAAAGCTAAGGAGAAATTCAGTGTTGGGTATGTGTGGCTTAGGGAATTGGGAAAGGTAGTATGGGATAGTGGGGAGACCTTCTGAGTGGGGAATGGATGCATAAAGGGATGTGGTATCAATGGTGGTCACGGTAATCTCAGTATCTGGATGGAGGGATGGTGGTTTTAGCCTTTCCCAGGAAATTATATGAATCTTTTGTGGATGATGGTAGGGAGTGGATTGTTGGCTGCAGGTAGTGGTCTACAAATGCAGAGATTCTTTCCATTGGGGAGTTATGGGAGGATGAAATGGGACCACCAGGATTGCCAGGTTTATGGATCTTTGCGAGGATATAGAAATGAGGGGTGCATGGGTGGGTATAAGAGAGGAGGGCCATATCTGAAGGAGATAGACCTTCTTTGGACCCGTTGGATGTGAGAAATTGAATTAGTTCCTCCTGAAGTGTGGGATTTGGGGCTTTGGGTATTTACTCATAGGAAGAGGTATAGGAGAGTTGTGTGTTGACTTCTCTCATATAATCTGTTCTATTTAGAATCACAACTATTGAATCTTTATCAGCGGAAGTAATGATAATATTTGGATTATTAATTTATCTTCTTAATTTTGAGAATTCAGTGGGAGACAGGTTGGGTTGAGGATTTAGGGACTTGAGGAAAGATGGGTTGGAAATTCTGGACAGGAGAAGGTTTATAAAAATTTCCACTGGACGATTTGAGGCTAGGGAATTAGGTTCTTGGCAGATATAGGCTTGAATCTACATAGGGTATTGTGAATGGGTTTGGATATTAGATTAGATAGAACAGTTGGGAATTCCAAAATAAGTTCCACAGGAGATTCTGGCAAAAGTAAAATATGTCCACAAGGATTTTCAAGTAGTTTACTTTGGGGCTGGGGGTCTGTGAGAGGTCCTTGTTCAAAGGAGAAGTTAGTTTTGGGCTAAGGGGTGTGGATGAAAGGTTAACCACGTGGTCTGCGGAGTCTTCTGTCTCCTCATCTGGCAGGATGGGGGTGGGTATGGTAACTATGCCCTGCCTTTTACATTGGGCAGGGAAACACATCCCTAAATATTAGAATCAATAACTACCGGGCCTCATGAAAAAATTCTTCCTTGATTGGAATGCTTCCAATCCCAAAACACACCTCTGAACATAACAGTCTCTTTGATAAATGCGATAGTTTCTCCATTCTAGCAATCCTCCCACCCTTGACCCTCCTACCCAACTCATAACAATAGAACAAGCGTTTATTCCCTGAAAATGTTCATTTACGGCCACAATGCTTCTACCCTATTTGATGACATTTAATACACCCCATTTCAGTATGAAATGCAAAAGAAAAGAAGTTTTAACAGTCCACACAAGAGCTCAATAACCCCACCCAATAAATTTTTGGATAATTTTTTTAAACAAATAATCACACTAAGTAAGAAAAGTACAAGCTATTTTGTAATGATCAGTAGTGATAAATACAATTAAGTTCATTCAATATCTTACTCGCACCTCTTATGGCATTGCAGAATTAAGCAACATGTTATTCTTATCAGTTAATGGAATTAGCTTAATAATAACAATCTCAACTGCAATTAGCTTCAATTGAATAGTAAGTATTATCTATTAGTAAATATAATTATCGTAGAATTACAGAATCAGCATTGCCCAAATAGAATGTATAGTGTATGAAAGAGGAATTTCTGTCCATTTAATAGATAAGAGTACTTCATAATTTTAAGATAAGGTACATACAATTATATAGAGCCCATTTTTCAAGGGGTATTTGTAACTTTTAATCAATTCTGGATACCTTTGAGGTAACACTACTATCTAATTCCCAAAAGTGCCACACTCCTGTGTTACATAATGTTGGTATTGTATCAGTCATTTTAAATGCTACAATTATTTATTTTTAAAATTATATTCTGAAAAACAGACACTCATAAGGATTTGAGGATCAAAAGTTTTTATAACCGTTTTCAATTTTATTTCCAGGATCAGATTGAGCAATGATCTTCTCATCTGTTGCCTTCATATTTTAATTTTTTCCAATAGTATTCCACAAATCAGAATAATCAATTGTCTATAAATATTTTAACTATTGAAGTGGTATTTTAAGTTATACATGTCATTATGAGAGAACTGGTCACTTGCTTCCCCAAAATGAAATTCTATTTGTGATCATGTTAAACTTCTGATTTAAATTCCTTACACATCATAAATAGGTATACTTTAGTAATATTTTTCACTTTTGATGGCACCTGGACTGTACTAACAACAGATTTAGTGAGAGTAATGAAAAGAGTGATCATTTCACAAAGAGCAGGAGAGTTATGGTGTAACCACAACCATGATATGTAATTGTAGCTCATCTGTTTTTATTAATACAATGCACAAGGAATTAAAATTTATTCCATTCATTTATCATTTTATTATTTTTGTCACTATGAATATTGTCATTGCATTTTTAATTTTCTCATTTCAAGGGTTTTTAGCCATAATGAAAAAAATTAATAACAAACTAAATATGATGTCTTTAGTGATTAAATTGCATACTTAAATATAAATATACGAAACAGCATGATGCTTTCGATGCAATTTATCATATTAATAATTACAAGGAAGGGACAAAGGGTAACCAATATAGCAATTTTATGGCATACAGAGAGATGCATAGGGAAGTACCCCTTAAATACTTCAGACATTTTCAGGTTTGTCCATTGCTGGTAATTAGACAATATAATTTTTTACTCAGGTTTTATTTTTCCAATCAATTTTGTAATCCCACCACCATCGCTACCGTACAACTAAATGAATGAAATGATTATTCCTTGGCAGGCAATGTTGCTGTGATGCCTAAATCAATTGAAAAAATAAAAGCTATTTCTGGAAAATTATTGTTAAATTATAAGTATCTAATTACAATGTGTATTCTAAATGTGGATGTCATCACCTCAGGCACATAGTTTAACCTTAAAGAATACTTTATATCCTCAGAGTTTTTAAATAGTTGAAAGAAGAAGGTAGTGGAAGAAGGTTTGCTATAGTTCTATGATTTATAATTTTTAATGTAGAAGTAAGAGTGAATAGTGAATAGAACGCACTGGGAGAAAAGTCGACTTCACCTGGATTCGAGTCTGCTCTAACTAGATTCCTTCTTGGCACAAAACGAGGGGATCTTTGCTGGGGCTCCAGGAATTCTGTGCCACCAGTAGCTGACCCTATGACTCCAAGATCCTCAGGTGTGACCCACTTGTCACTACGCTGTGAATCTAATCGAGTGCCAGTTCGGGGATTGATGTCCTGGAAGAAAATATGAGAGCATGTATTTTAGAAGACGAAATTACTTTTTTGGAAAATGCATGCATGACATCAGTTTCTTAAAATCTTCATGTAAAACAAGCCATTTACTATTGTTTTCAAAGTTTAAATCACGTTTCAGTCAATTTATTTTCTGAGTGCAGATCTTGATTCACTATTAGTTTGGCTTCATTTGATCTGTGAAGGGACAGTATTTTTCATAAAAAACTTACATTTTTATGCTTTTTTTCTATTTCAGACAAGTATCCTATGACTGGTATGATTAAAAAAATAAATTTTGGTAAATAAATAATGAATATTTGAATATTTCATAATTCCTAGATTGATATTCATTTAAAAAGATATCATACAGAAAAAGAGGGGAAATATGCAGTTCACTAAACCTCATGATAGAATGAAACAATAAGAATTACATGAAAAAAATAGTTGTCTTTGTTTTGAGAATAATGGGACAAATTAATAAAGACAATGAATTCATTAATGATTTTAAATTCTAATAAAACAAAACATAAAATATAAGACATTTTCAATTTTATATCAGAAAAATAAATGAGCAATTTTCCCGGAGCACCAGTCCAGGGTTTATCTTCTTAATTTTTAAATGTCATCACCATTACAGAAAAATGATTATCAGGTTGTTGTGGGCACTCAATTATCATTACATGAGTACTAATATTAACAGGAAGGTAAAAAGGAAAAAAATTATAGTATCCTTATATAAAATATCTCAAGTGTCATCCTAACATAACCACAAGGAGAAATCTTAGGTTGAAAACTACACTTTAATTCCTAGCGGGGTCATAATTGAAAGATCTTTAGGTATCCGAGGTGATAAAATAATAAGAAAGTTAAATTAATTACTCAGAAATTCTCAAGAATAATTATATTAAAGTTAAATATTGAAAGAAGTAGGGAATGATACATAGGAGGTGGAGCAGCACCCATGTTTGGGCAGTATTTTAGAGGAAAAATGACATAGTAGCACATAAATTAAAAGCAAAACTACATGGATGAAAAGAAAAGTTTAATGGAGAAGGAGATTAATGGAAAGTTAGGATGTGAAAGAAATTATGGCAAAATCTGGAATATGGGCTGTGATGCTAAATACATTGGAAAATGGGTCAGTCACAGATGAGACTGGAGAATGTGTGTAGACGGAAGGCTTTTAAGATGTGAGTAAGAAAGAGAATGAAGGAAATAAAATAAATAGAGAGATAGATTGACAACAAAGTTTGAAATATTTCAAGGGATGTGAGAAAGATACTGGGTGAAATTCGACAAATTCTGAATAGGTGGATTGTGTAGATAGTGAAGCAATGAGACACCTGAAGGTCATTAAGAAGGGGAACTCATGGGCAAGTGAGGAAGAGAAAATGATTTTTGGAAAACAAGAAGGATGAAAAAAGGTATGGGAAATGGAAGAACAAGGATGTGGGATGAACAGGAGTTTAGGCTGAAGTAAGTGCTTGAGATATGCAATAATTAGCAGAAAGTGTCAATAACTCATCTTTGATGGGTTGAATAATACCTATGGCTTGAATGACGGAATAGAAATGAATGAAATGATAGATGAAAACATTGCAATGTGATCAAATACTCTTTTGTGACAATATCTGCCAATAATGGAGAGATGTTTTGGATAGCCAGAATTACTCTCCAAAAAAAATATAGGTATTCTACAACAAGCTGCAAGAGTTCATGATGATGCCATGATTTATTGAATGTGCAAAAGTCATCTAAACAGATATAAATAATCAATTTATCTTAACCACGTCCATATTGGTCAGATTTACAGTTGATGTCAGCAATATCCTATTTAAGGAATGTGGTGGTATTTAAGTGCAATTGGGGTGAAAAATATTTTAAATTTAAAATTTTACATTAAATTATAAAGCATAAAGAAATTTAGATCAATCTCAATGAACCGATTCTCTTAATATGAATCACTTCTGTCTACAGACAATTACATTACTTATAGACTAGCTTTCGAGGCACTTGAGAACAGTCATTCCCATTCCATTGAGAACATTTGTCAAGCAGTAGGTACTTCTGGTATACTTTATGCAAATTAAGGAATCAATTACTACATTTGATGACATATAAGAAGCAGCAGTAAATAAGATACACTCTCATTTCAGTGGAGAACACACAAGAAAAAATATTTTAACAGTCAATATGAAAGTTCGACACTCATCAACTTAAGTTATAGTTTCCTTTAATTCTTAGATTTTGCAGAAGCCAAATAGATGGCAGTAAGAAGAGCGCACATTCTTCTGTTTTGATCAATTGTGATAAAATATGATCAATAGTGGAAACATGGTAACATTGTCATGTTTAATGCCATATATTTATTAGGAAAAATGATTATTCATTGGTCTGATCATGCAGCTACTTCAAAAATCATCTCTGAAGAGTTGTTTCAACTTTAAATTAGTGCATGTCTGTGAACAGAATCATAAGCACTCAATTTATTTTTCCCAAAATTTTTCCCATTCCAAAAAGTTTTGCTTCTTAAGCATCAAACTCTGGTCATGAGTCTTGATGATTTGAGCAACTTTTATCTCTGGTGTACCAATTAACTACTTTATAGTGATAAGGGCATATTTCCCAATACATTTCTCCATTCAATCACCAAAATATAGTTTTAATATCATTCAGAACATATCATAAAAATCCTTAACCTTATTATAAAACCAGGTTTGTTGGATATTATAGACCAAAATCAATTATGATATAACAAATATGTTTTATAGGTCATAATTGTCCATAGTGTATTATTGAGTGCACAATTATTTAAGAATAAGTAAGGTTTACTGATGATGAACTCTAGTTTGCCAGTAAGCCAAGGGTTTGCAACCTATGTGGAGCACCTCAACAGGCCAGTGTAATACACATGGGATGACAATAAATGTAAACGAAACCAAGTTTATGCAATTTTTGAGAAAGAGAAAGGCTAAGGAAAATATTAAAATAGAAGTTCCCAAAATAGAGCAGGTGGAACAGTTTACCTATCTTGGAAGTTCTGGATTAAAATGGTCAAAGTAGTTGGGACATAAGAAGAATAATTCAACTAGGCAAAGAAGCTCTCACCAAAATAAGGGAATTGATGACAGGGATGCTGAATAAGGTGATTAATAAATGGGTCATCAAAACTTAAATCTGGGCAATGGTTTTGTACAGCATGGAAACATGGTCATTGAATCAAAACCTACCATATAATACCGTAGAATACAAAAAATAATAAAATTTATTTAAGGTGAGGTCAGTCCCATTAATCTGTTGTTGCATTAGTCACTTTTGTGCAAGCTCGTAATTCCATTGAAGAGGAGATATATGGAGAATTCTGGGAAAACAGGATAGAATAAGATAAAGAATTGGCATTTTGGAAGAAATTAAGAGGGGTATATAGTATGCAGAACTAAAAATATGGGAGACAGCAAAGCAGTGTTCATTTTCAGATTCCATTGAAAACTTACTTTAACCTTGCAGGAAACTCTTAATAAAAGTACTTCATTAAGTTTTTAAAGGATTGGGATGCAATGAACCCTTACTTAAAGCAAATTAGAATTGCACATACATGTACACAAAGATATCATTAGCTTTAGGAAAACACTGCATAATCATTTGCAAGACTAGTAAAAAGTATCTCTCAAATTATTTTCTCTGTTGTTCCACCATGTTTATTTAATCAGCAGTTATAAAAATTATTGAATTACCTGGAGTAGAAGTCCACTTAATAAAGTCCTTAATTATCTCCTCTAAATTGCAAAATAATAATGAGAAGCATGTTATGAGCGCTACACCATTTATTACTACTAGAGGATTCCGTAAATTCAAATTGTATGCAATCAGAGTTTTAACTTTAGAGGAACGGGTTCGCGGATGTTTTTATTACCCGCTATGACTTTCCAATCCATTTCAGAGCGCTGGGAAAGATAAGAAAACTTTGATATGGGTCGAGGATGAATTCTATTCCTAGTTCATGGATTTCATATATCCTTTGACGGATATATAAGACGAGAAAGTGAGGTGGAAATCTGGGAAACTCGACGGGTCGCGTGGATTTTTCAGGAGACGCGTCAGGGAACGACCGCTGTACCGAAAAAGGGAGAGCGATGAAATGGAGTGAAATCTACGTGACAAGACTCCTCATCTTCACCGGTTTCGCGGGACTTTATCTTCGAGCCATTTGTGAATGCGCAAAATCCTTTTGCCTTTCTGGGCGTTATTCTTCGGAGCACGTTCGCGGAATCAGTTCGTTCGCACGGGATCGCGCCGCTGAAATTAACCTCTGGAAATCCATTCGCTTATGGCTGAGGCCTGAAACTAAGTGAACGTTAAAGAAACGACGGGTTCGAAGAAAGGGACCCTAATGGGGAGGACTGTAAAGTGGAGGACAGGAGGTCATTAGCTACCGGATGGCATGAATGACTAGACGGTTAGAAAAATCGTCCCATGAATTCATAAGATTTTCCCTCTGCGTGAAATAGAATCTTTAACGATTATCGACTAATTGAATTTCGCGGACTTCATTGGATAATCACACAATGTTGTCACAACTAGGGTTTACCGTAGAAGTGACAATAATGAACGCCATTGATTCATTTGATAGATAATTTACGTGGATTCCCTCACATTTTGTTTCTCTTAACTACAATTGTACTTACAATTTCACACACATGGGAAGATCTGCGCTAACAGTTCACACAGAAAAGATCCAAGAGAGATGGAAGGAATATATAGGACTGTGTACTAAAGAACTTAGGCCAACAAGGTTAGACATAGAAAAGGATCATAACGTAGAGGAAGATAGCCTAGGTCCAGGCGTATTCAACGATGAGAAAGGAAGGGCATTAAGGGAGATTAAACTAAATAAGGCCGTGGGGGTGGACAACATTATATTTCTATATAACTTTGACAGCAACACACAACAATATGAGAACACATAAAAGGAATACTCACACGTTATTTCTTGATCATTTCGACGGAATTGAGCTTCGTCTTTCCCAGAAGAATAGTTAGGACTCAGGAATAGTCAGTCCAAACTATTCTTCTGAGGAAGACGGAGCTTAATTCCGTCGAAATTATCAAGAAATAACGTGTGAGTGTTCCGTTTAAGTGTTCTCATATTTTGTGTTGCTGTCAAAGTTTTTTATTTAACACTTTCGTGTTACTTCGACTTCGAAGATAAAAATATATACATATATTAAAAAAATATGTATAAATATATTTTATTATTAGGTAATCTACCGGTTAAGGTAGGTTTTTGGATGGACACAACTAACAAATATATATATATATATATATATATATATATATATATATATATATATATATCGATGTTCGAATCGATCAACTTGATTGAATCATTTAATTTTAGTCCTTGAATTGAACACCTTCGAATGGTTGTTTTGGGCATGAGAAATCTAAATCTACACAATTTTGAGCGTAAGGGAGTGTGGCGAGGGCACCAACCATTCATGCATAAATATTAGTTCATTCATATGTTTGCGTAAATGTTGGCTCATTTATAAATCTCTTGCACATAATGATTCAATGCAACAGGTAATAATTATTGGGTTTGGACAATTTATCAAATTCTAACATTCAAGTTGATTTAGTTTTCTGTCTCTCGGGTTTGAGTGCTTTTTAGCGTGTCGTGCCAGGGAAGAACGAGTTAAATTAAAATTTAATCGCATCAAATAATGTTTAATACTAAATAAATACTAAATTTGATGATTGGTCAAGCGCAACAGTTATTTCGTGATACATATTTATTGGCAAGAGTGCTTTTTTATATGAACCAACATATTCAAATGAATTTATGTGCTAATAATTCTTCATACACGGATGGTGCAGTAAAACGTCCGACCACACGCCATTTCGGTAATCTCGTGGTTATGTTCGGCTGTGGAATAACTTCAGGTACATATTTACCTGTGCGTTGCATGAGACAAATGCGACCAAGGTGACACCAAAAGGAAAGAAGAGAAGAGGCTTCTTACCGGGAACTTCCCCTTGTGCTGCTGCTGCTCCTGGTCGACTCCGCCCTCGGGGCTACCAGGGCCTCCCGCCGGTCGGGGTTCGAACTGTAGGAAGACGAACCGGGCGAGGGTCCCCAGGACGAGGTTCTTGATGGGCCGAGGCACCCCACTACCCCTCACCCCTCTGTGGTACACGTTCAGCGTGACGACGGAGAGTCCCGATGCGAAGGACACGAGGCAGATGCTCACCCCGTAGTACATGCCTGAGGAGACGAGGGACGGGCATTAAAATCCTGAAAACTCATGTATGTGGTCTCGACGTGATAACAGGATGATGAATTCCAATACTCCTGCCCGATTGTGTTTTGACTGTCACATCCACGACAAAAGCTGAGGTTATTTATGAAATAATCGAGTTTTCCCTTTCACCCTTCATTTCTACTCGCAGGGTTAATGCCTCATTCGGTCAGCTGCCATCAGCATCACTTTTTCTACCTGCAGCGTCAGAGATGGAGAACCTCAAGTTGCACGTCTATAGTGAAGTAAATGTTTCCCCTTCTTTCTTTCCAGTTCTGTATGGCCTGTTTTATTGCAGTGGTTTCTCGGGTAACTTTATGTATGTTAATTTTTATACCCTCCTATTTAATACACTAGAAAACCTCTGTAGTGGGTTAGATAAACCCTATTTTTAAATTAAGTTTGTTGGTATTACATATATATATATATATATATATATATATATATATATATATATATATATATATATATATATATATATATATACCTGAAGATTGTGAAGAAGACCTGAGTGATTCTGAGTCTGACCTGAAGAAGGCCTCGGAGCAGGCCGAAAGCTTAAACCATCTACAATGTGAGTGTCGTTTTAGGTTTCATCTATTTTATTCTGTGTTTTATTGTGCCGTTCAAATGTTATATTGCTCTCGTGAGTACTTCCACATCATCGATATGTGCGCGTGTATATATATTTTTTTTATTAGGTAATCTACCGGTTAAGGTAGGTTTTTGGATGGACACAACCATCTACAAATATTCTGCAACTCCAAACAAAACCCAATCCAGCAACCTAAACTACATAAGGTCCCTCTTCATCTCTGTGTACTTCTTTCCTCCCTTCATCCCATCCAACATCCCTATCCTGTTCCTACCCTTTCCTCACTTGCCCAACATTCTCCCCTCTATGACCTTCTTCAACATTCCACTACCGCTCAATACGCCTTTCATCCATTTTTCCTGCCTCCATAGGATTTCTCTCAACAAACCCCTCTCCTCCCCCACCATTTCTAGTACTTCCTCATTTGTTTTCCTTTCGGTCCATTTCACCTTCTCCATTCTTCTCCACACCCACATTTCAAAAGCCTCCAATCTACGTCTATCCTCCTGCTTCAGTGACCACGTTTCCGCACCATACTAGCTACGCTCCATATCAGAGTTTTTACGAGTCTTGTCTTAACATCCCTACTCAACGTCCCCGTCATCAACTCCCTCCTCCTTGAGAAAGCCTCCTTGCCTAGCGCAATTCTTCTCCTTACGTCCCTACCACTTTGACCGTATTGGTCCAAAACACTTCCGAGACATGTAAACTGTTCTACCTGCTCTATTTTTTCTCCGCCTATTTTAATATTTAGCTTAGCCTTTTCTTTCTGGAAAATCGCACAACCTTTGTTTTATCAATATTGATTCTCATCCCATATTTATCGCACTGAACCTCCAATTCACTCAGCAATGTTTGCAACTCCTTGGCTGACTGAGCAACCAATGCTTGGTCATCAGCAAACCTAACCGATTTTACGAATTCCCCTCCGACTTTCATTCCTACCTCCAGTTCTTCCCATGCCTCTTTAATCATTTCCTCTACATATACGTTGAACAGTACCGGTGACAATGGGTAATCCTGCCTTACACCTTTGGGTATATATATATATATATATTGTATATATATATATATATATATATTTAGCGATAAATATGGGATGAGAATCAATATTAATAAAACAAAGGTTATGCGATTTTCCAGAAAGAAAAAGGCTAAGCTAAATATTAAAATAGGCAGGGAAAGAATAGAGCAGGTAGAGCAGTTTACATATCTCGGAAGTGTTTTGGACCAATACGGTCAAAGTGGTAGGGACGTAAGGAGAAGAATTGCGCTAGGCAAGGAGGCTTTCTCAAGGAGGAGGGAGTTGATGACGGGGACGTTGAGTAGGGATGTTAAGAAAAGACTCGTAAAAACTCTGATATGGAGCGTAGCTATGTACGGCGCGGAAACGTGGTCGCTGAAGCAGGAGGATAGACGTAGATTGGAGGCTTTTGAAATGTGGGTGTGGAGAAGAATGGAGAAGGTGAAATGGACCGAAAGGAAAACAAATGAGGAAGTACTGGAAATGGTGGGTGAGGAGAGGGGTTTGTTGAGAGAAATTCTATGGAGGCAGGAAAAATGGATGAAAGGCGTATTGAGCGGTAGTGGAATGTTGAAGAGGGTAATAGAGGGGAGAATGTTGGGCAAGCGAGGTAAGGGTAGGAACAGGATAGGGATGTTGGACGGGATGAAGGGAGGAAAGAAGTACACCGAGATGAAGAGGGACCTGATATAGATTAGTTTGCTAGGTGGGGAGTCACAAAATGTTTATTTGATAGTTGTGTCCATCCAAAAACCTACCTTAACCGGTAGATTACCTAATAATATATATATTTATATATATATATATATATATATATATATATATATATATATATATACAAATGCGTGTGTGTCCGTGAACATTATTGTGGGTTTTCTCCCTCGGATACCAGCTTGCTAGTGCTTTACAGTGGATATTTTTTCCCCCTTACTCTCACCCCTAAAAACACCCTCCCTCATCCCTTGCCTCTTTCATCTGGTGCTTGCATCCCTTACCACACGTCTCATTGGTGGATCATAAGGTATTTGTGTAGAGGCAGATGACTGTGACGGTGGATTTTTGACTTTTTAAAGATCCTATAATCTTGATTTGTTTATGAAGAAACCCCTGAGTTTCTTTTAGCTCTTTTTTATTTAGAGATTTTTCACTGAAATATTTTGTTGGCATGTAGGGTATTACATGATCAACCTTATAAATTTCTAAGGCATAACTTTAAGATGATTACGTGAGCTGTTTATCAGGCTGTTCATATGATATCAGCGCCAACAATACAAAGGTCATTTAATATGATTGCGTGCGGAGAGAGAGAGGAAATATAAAGATCTCAAACGTAACTTTATTCGAAAGTAATTGATTTGAGGGTACGATGTGGGTGTCCCAGTGGTGTGATACATCACAGGGTTGAGATTGAATTTTGAATACTTATGAACACATTGTCTGCAGGTCAAATTCACCCAGAAAATATATTAATGCAGCTCGCGATGGAAACAAACGCCTCCAAGAATACCTATCGTAGAGTGAAATCTAGGAAGCTTAATTATACCTGTAAATTAAAATATACTATCGACTGTTTACAGGGATACATTTTTGTGTCTGATATTGAGATAAGCTAAGCTATGGGAAAAATCAAGCACAAAAAAGGCAAACTCACTCAAAGATTCACCCCCTTACACATTTACTACAAGATTCGGGTGAGGAATCTTTAGATATTTAAACGCTTAGTGCTAGATTTAACTATTATATAGGTACCAATCGTGTAGGCGACATTGACGATATAATTCAACCTCTCAATAACACCAGGAGGATGGGTAATTCTCATAATAAGAGAGATGGACTGCTGAAAGTATAGATTCAAGTATTCTCTTTCCTGGGAACTATTCACGACGGTAAAACAAGGGGAAACACTAAGACAGGAATGGGTGACCACTGGCAAAAATAGTGAAGAATATACCAGTTACATATCCCCTCAACTCACTTCATCTTCAACTTTCGTCCTAACGAACCCGACACGCTCCCGTGGGACGAGTGGCGGGGTAACGGTAAATTAAAGTTGTAGATATATTTCATTTGTGAACTGTCCGTCCTGCACGAGTGGAATACTACCCGATATTTGCTCACTGCGTTATTTGTGAACCCACCCTTTTTTATGGGTTTCCTTAATTGCCTTCTTAATGTAGTCCATAGAGTATTTACTAGCTGTATAACAAATGCAATTTGTATAATGGATATTGCATGACTGATGTATTTAGTCGCCCCCTTCCTCGTTGGATCATGGGGTGCCGCATGTTTTTGAGAAGAAAGAAGACTAGATGTGGTATTGCTGGTGACTTAACACCCCCTGCCACATGTTCTTGCGACGGCTAGCGGGATATAGCATTGATGTAGGTTTAGAAAAGTACAAAAGCTGTCACAGATTTGCTACTTCTGAGATAAGAATCGATACTGAGAATGAAAAATCAATTTTTCAGGAATAAATATCGTGTTAGTACAAACGCACTGACGTATTCTTCGGTCCCTTTAAGGATAAGCTATTAATGAGAGCCTGATTTGAAGACATCTTTGGAATTTCTGTTCCCTAGCACTAATTTTTTGTTTACGTCTCTGTCCTGGCATACTTGTGTCGTCTCGTTCATATCAACGCACTGATTCTTGCATTCGCTTCGATTTTTGAGACTTTTTTCTCTTCCTTATCTCCTTATCTTGAATAATGTCCTCGAGCATAGTCATACGAGATCCGCTCGGTCTACTTTTTCCCCGTTCCTGAAGCCATTTATTTTAATTTCGTACATTTGCTTGGTTTCTGTATTATCTTATTTTAATGAATGTGAAATTTAAAATATTTAATATTTCAATTATGGTTTTTTCTCGTATTTTTTAATCATCAGCGTCAGACTAATTAAATTTCGTTAATATTAATGTGCATGTATCTAAACGCCATGTCACATTTTCTTCCAGCCTCCTGAGATCTGCACAAATAGCTTTGTTCCGGAATCAGAATACAAATTTGTATATATCTATTAACACCAAGCTATTTCCTGAAATTATTTATCATGTGTTTGCTCCCTGATGTCGCACACTTTTGCACTTGGCAAAGTTTCAAAATCTTTAACACCCTGACTCTCCCGACGCCCTTCCAATTTCTGACCCTCCCTCTGACACCTTATCCCTTTCTCCAGGCACTCAGCCAAAAGGGAAACGAGGCGGACATGTCGCCCATGGAGCTCATCGTAGGGAATGAAAACACGAGAGGGTTCTTTCCCTGGTACATTCACTCCCTGCCACAAACCTTTTTGTTGGACTACGGGGTATTAGTATAAATGTGGAGGGTCAGAATAAAGAGAAGAGAGTGCGTGAAAGTGTGACAGTCAACTTAAGATCTAAAGCAAAGAGGAGAAAGCCTTTAAGTAGCTTAATTATTTCTCTACTTCGCTCTTCGCTGCCACAGCAGAATCTTCGGTCGGACCTTCTAAATGTAAATCTTACCCAGGAAGCAGGAACGAGGACGTGGGGCAGGGAGTGTTATGGTTACCAGCCGTGGGATTTATGCCACCAAGTGCCCGAGTACGATTGCTTTCCCTACTATCCTTTCTTCTTTTGTCCTCATCCATTTCTCCTTTGATGAGTGAAACAGCTCCGGAACGATATTTCCTGGCTAAAGAATCGGCTCACATGGTTGAATAAACCCCCTGCAGATTTCAATGTCAATTACCTTTCCTTGATAGATCAAGAGGTTAGAGCATCGTCCCGGTAAGTCGATAGATTCAGTGTTCAATTCCCGGTCAAGGAAATATTTTAACGCCCGTGATTTTGCCTTATTCCGCCTTTCCCACCTCTCATGTGTTCGTCCATTATATGTATTCCTATCCCTTTCCCATATATCTATTTCCATGTTTATATCTGTATATATTCCATCCAATATATACATTTATATATATTATTAGGTAATCTACCGGTTAAGGTAGGTTTTTGGATGGACACACTTATCAAATAAACATTTTTTAACTCCCCACCTAGCAACCTAATCCATATCTATCAACCATATCAGGTCCCTCTTCATCTCTGTGTACTTCTTTCTTCCCTTCATCCCGTCCAACATCCCTATCCTGTTCCTGCCCTTACCTCGCTTGCCCAACATTCCCCTCTTATTACCTTCTTCAACATTCCAATACCGCTCAATACGCCTTTCACCCATTTTTCCTGCCTCCATAGAATTTCTATTCTTACATATATATATATATATATATATATATATATATATATATATATATATATATATATATATATATTAGGGACCTGATATAGATTAGTTTGCTAGGTGGGGAGTCACAAATGTTTATTTGATAGTTGTGTCCATCCAAAAACCTACCTTTACCGGTAGATTACCTAATAATATATATATATATATATATATCCCGGATAAGGAAATATTTTTACTTTCGTGATCTGCTCAAAAATCGCCTTCCCCACATGTCCTGTGTTCGCCTTTTATGTGTTTTCCTATCCCCTTTCCTTATACCTATTTCTGTTTGAATGAATATTTGTGAGCCATATGGCGGGATTTTCAAGTTTGATATATATATATATATATATATATATATATATATATTATTAGGTAATCTACCGGTAAAGGTAGGTTTTTGGATGGACACAACTATCAAATAAACATTTGTGACTCCCCACCTAGCAAACTAATCTATATCAGGTCCCTCTTCATCTCGGTGTACTTCTTTCCTCCCTTCATCCCGACCTGTTCCTAACCTTACCTCGCTTGCCCAACATTCTCCCCTCTATTACCCTCTTCAACATTCCACTACCGCTCAATACGCCTTTCATCCATTTTTCCTGCCTCCATAGGATTTCTCTCAACAAACCCCTCCCCTCCCCCACCATTTCTAGTACTTCCTCATTTTTTTTCCTTTCGGTCCATTTCATCTTCTCCATTCTTCTCCACACCCACATTTCAAAAGCCTCCAATATACGTCTATCCTCCTGCTTCAGCGACCACGTTTCCGCGCCGTACATAGCTACGCTCCATATCAGAGTTTTTACGAGTCTTGTCTTAACATCCCTACTCAACGTCCCCGTCATCAACTCCCTCCTCCTTGAGAAAGCCTCCTTGCCTAACGCAATTCTTCTCCTTACGTCCCTACCACTTTGACCGTATTGGTCCAAAACACTTCCGAGATATGTAAACTGCTCTACCTGCTCTATTTTTTCCCGCCTATTTTAATATTTAGCTTAGCCTTTTTCTTTCTGGAAAATCGCATAACCTTTGTTTTATTAATATTTGATTCTCATCCCATATTTATCGCACTGAACCTCCAATTCACTCAACAATGCTTGCAACCCCTTGGCTGACTGAGCAACTAATGTTTGGTCATCAGCAAACCTAACCGATTTTACGAATTCCCCTCCGACTTTCATTCCTACCTCCAGTTCTTCCCATGCACCTTTAATCATTTCCTCTAGATATACGTTGAACAGTACCGGTGACAATGGGCAACCCTGCCTTACACATCTTCCAAACACTGCCCATCCGGACTCTCCGTTCCCCACTCGCACCTGAGCAGTCTGAGACATGCACAGGTTGCGGATCAGTCTCCTGTCCCTCCAATCCATTCCTATTTTCTGCAATACACGCATTAATTTTTCCCAATTCACTCTATCAAACGCTTTTTCGAAATCTACAAAACAGGCAAAAACGTCCTGATTGTATTCTATATTCCTCTCGACTAATGATCTCATTACTGCAATGGCATCACGCGTACCTCTTCCTTTCCTGAACCCAAACTGATCATCCCCTAAGTAATCATTTGCCTTACTCTCTATCCTTTTGTTGATGATCCTGAGAATAACTTTAGCTGCGTGGGATATCAAACTTATTGTTCTGTAATCCTCACATGACGAAGCCTTTGCCTTTTTTGGAATAGGAACTAACACCGATCTCACAAAATCTTCCGGCCAGATTCCTTCCTCATAGATACTACGAATCAGTCCATATATGGCCTTCTTCCCACCTTTCCCTAACCATTTCAACATTTCTACAGGAATATTGTCCAGCCCCACAGCCTTATTTGCTTTCATCTCCTTTAATGCCCTTTCTATTTCATCGTCGAGTATGCCTGGACCTAAGCTATCTTCTTCTACGTCATGTTCCTTTTCTATGTCTAACCTTGTCGGCCTAAGTTCTTTACCATACAGTGTTTCTATATATTCCTTCCATCTCTCTTGGATTTTTCCTGGTTCAACTATTATCTTACCCCATTTATCTTTAACTGTAAGAACAGATCTTGCCTTCTTACTTCCCGATAATAACTTAACCTTGCTGTATAGAGCACCAATTTCACCCTTCTTCTGTAAACTCTCCATATCCTCGCATTGCGTTTTCCACCATTCTTCTTTTGCTTTATTTGTGGCCCTTCTTAATTTATTGTTTAACTCTTTGTACTTCATTTTGCCTTACTCTGTGTTTACATTTTTCCATCTTCTTCTCTCATTCATCTTTGCAATCATCTCATCCGTTACCCATGGTTTCCTTATCCTTTTCCCGTTAACGGTTCCTATAGTGTCTTTAGCGGCTTCCAATATCCCTTTCTTGATACATTCCCATTTTTCTTCGATAGTACTCAGTTCTTTGCCGTCATCCATCATTTTCTTTACAGCCTGCTGATACTCCTTCCTCGTTAATCCATTTACTGCTTCTAAATTCCATTTCCTAACCCGCCGCCCTTGCCTTATCTTCTAGAAACGAACATTACATTTCATAACAACTAAATTGTGGTCAGAGTCCGCATCCGCTTCTGGGAAACTGTGCGAATTTATCACACTGTTCCTAAACCTGTGCCTAACCATAATATAATCTAACTGATACCTTTCTGAGTCACCTGGCATTTTCCATGTATACCTACGCCTTTTGTGGTGTCTAAACCATGTGTTAGTGATGACTAACCCCTGTCTCCTGCAGAATTCAATTGCTTTCTCCCCGCGTTCATTCCTCGTGCCTAACCCATAGTCCCCCACCTCACCACCATCTCTTCCTTCGCCTACCGTCGCATTCCAATCCCCCATCACTATCAAATGTTTCCCTGCAGGAACACTCGCGATGATATCCTCTAACTCATCATACATCCTATCGACTTCTTCCTCCTTGTGGTTGCTCGGTGGCATGTATACCTGAATAATGACCAAGTTCGTCGGCTCTGCTTTAATCTCTATGAGTAAAATTCTATCTGTCGCTTGCTCTATGTTGACTACGCTTCTTCCTACCCCTTTATTTAAAATTACGGCAACCCCCCTTTGGTTCTCGTCCTCGCCGCTGTATATCAATATATATAGCACATCCGCACGATCGCTTTCACGAAAGTAATCCAATGCTTTATTTTGGAATTATACGTGAAAAAATGACTCATTGGCATAAATGCGTGACTCAGAAAAAAATCATTCAATTTCGCCGGTTCATAGATTTTATCAAGAAAAATGAATACTAACGCTATTTTTCATTGAATGTAAAGGAAGTAACTAATGATTTTCCCGTCATAACCACCGTGCATTTTTAACATTCAATTTATTTTTTCAATTATATAGGTATTTACTAACGAGTTTATGATGGTTTTAGATTCTAAATTGTTTAATTTTCAATAAATTAAGTCTTCTTCCGTACGAAGGGTAGGAGAGCGTAGGACATTTTCAGCGTAGAGCCAGATTCAGAAAATTAACTACTTAAAATAGGAGAGAGACGAATCGCAATATTTTGGTGAAGTTGTCCAGCGAACAACGATTTTTGGCGGTGAAAGTTTTCATTATCATTGAATGGTGTAGCTGAAGGTTTTCCAACTTATGCAAGAATTAGTTCAAATTAATCATTTTAGACTATTTACATTACATGATTTGAAAATTAGGAATACATTTTGTCGTTAAAGTGACTGAAAGTTGTATTGGCTCTAATACCGTAATTGTTTGCATTAGAGAATCAAACGGTAGGAGTAGGAATCATGTAGGAATCGATAACGCTGTATGCTGAAATTGAAACTCTAACAGAATATAACAAAGTGATAGTTAAATCATTCATCTATGCACTCCTAAATTACAAAGATACCACTATACGCACTAAAATAACCTCTGCCTGCTAAAAAAAAAACAAAAAACAAGGTTTGTGGTAGACAATCGGATTTCGCATAAGCTTAAGGGAAACATTGAGTGGCATGACCCCGTTTTGACCGATGGGGAAATAAAGAAGACCTTTGTTTGGCGCCACGCGTTCATATTATTGTGACGATCATTTCACGTTTTCTGATTGCGTTGTGGTGCAGTTATCATCGAGGTTAGCCGTGCCCTTAGGGACAGTCGGGTAATTAAGTACAGATACGAGCGTTATTACCTCCACTCATAGTCAAAAGCATTGACGATCAACTTTTCATAGCGGTAGTTAGGCAAACGGACTGTCGTCATGGCGATCGAATCATTTGGAGCAGATTCAAACGGACGTGCTTTACTTGATCGAATAATTTCGCTAATGTGCAATTAGTAATTGCTCCATATCGGGACCAAATTATGATCCGTATCATCTTCGCCATCCATCCGTCTACTTTAGGCCCTAGTTCACTTTAATTTGAAATGGGTTGATTTTGGAGTTCGTTAAAAACCCCATTCCGAGAGTCCAAGGGATCAATAATCATCGTTAGTTGCCTTTAACGAAGAGAGGAAACCGGCTACGGTGTACCCTCCTCCTAATGAAATTGTGCGCCATTTGAAAAATGGGTATGTTATTAATAAAATCAAATTATTATTATTATATTACGAGTTACCAGTTTGTCACGTGGTAACATACATTCAATTTACAGTCATGCATAGAACTTTATGCATGCAGACAATTATAAAAATATTAGTATTTTGCCGGTTTAAGGAGGTTTTGAATGGGCAACGACTATACGATGCAACGATACCTTTTCTTATCTCTCGTAAAAAAATACGATCTGACGTCCGGAACTAAATTAAATCCCTTTCCAATTCTGCGCACTTCCTTCCTCTCTTCATTCCATCTAACGTGCCTTGTTTTCTAAACATTCTCCCCTCTATCACAGTCTTCAATCAAAATGCTCTGCAGCCATCTTCCCTGCCTCATTTGGATTTCTCCCAACAATTCACTCTCATGTTTTATACCATGCCTAGCACTTCCTCGTTTGTTTCCCTTTCTGTCAATTCACCTTTGGCATTCTTCTCCACACCCATATTTCAAAAGGCTCCAATATAAGCCTTTCGTCTTATTACTATGACAATGTTTCCGTGCCGTAAAAAAGCGACGCTCCATATTTTAACGAGTCTTTTCTTAGCATCCTTAATCAAAGTTCCTGTCATTAATTACCTTCTCCTTGTGAAAAATTCCATGCCTAACGTTGTCTTATGTCCTTACTTCATTGAATTTCAGTTATCTCAGAAATTTGTTCTAGCTTTTCTTAAAATAATTAATATATTTTTTGGAAAGGGCTCGTTCAAAAACGCTCAAAACCTTTCCAAACGGCAATGTTTTTGTTGAGAAATTAATTTTTTTTAATATTACTACATTGTGCCCGACATTTCACGTTGCATTGGTGATCTTCCTATAAACTTCAATTTTCTTCTTATATTCCTTCTTAAGTTTCCCCCAAGATTGTTCCCCTTTAAGTATGCGTAACATTCCAAGGAGTCTGCTTATATTCCTTCCAATTCTTAAAGATTCCCATTCCTGTATTTCTAACATTGAATATTTTATCATTGAAGTTTTCTCAGCAATGTGTCCACCCGTATGCTCTTTATTATAACCTCTTATATGGGATGTTGCTTTCGTGATGGCTGCTTGTGTTATGACGTGCAAAATGTGGTATGTTGAAAGGAAATTTGGTCAAATTAGCGTCAACATCGTCCTTGTTTTTGTTTGACTATATAACGACGGGCGCCAAAGAGTCAAGAGTTTAACGCCTCATCCGAATCTGGCGGATTTCTGCCCTTCTATGCATACGGAGCACAAGATCTGGTCTGGATAATGATGACAAACACGCCATCTGACCCTAACCCTTAGTTTCAGTTTTCAAGACGAGCAATAAAAATTGAGAGTTTTCACTCTTATTTTGGATCCTAGGGCAGAAAATCATCTTAGAGAAAGTAAAATCTAAAGGTTTTATCTATTTGAGATGTCATTTGGCCCTCGATTGGAAAACTTTCTGAGCCATTAAGATAGAAAAGAACTGAATACTTAGCATGGCTTTCCTGATAATTTACATACTATAGCTTTCCCTAATATTTTTTTTTATAAATTTGCTCTAGTAGCAAATATCTTGAGACTCTAATCAAAACTGGACAAAAAACATTGAATTTTCTTATCCTGTTCACCACTTCGCGCGTCTCGTTTGAAAAATTGAAAACAATATTTTCAAACTCCATTTCATATACGTGGGTGGTCTGAAAAGTTTCCGACCTAAAAAAATTTCAGAAAAAATGTCTTGTATCTTTGTTAGGTCGGAAACTTTTCAGACCACCCTTGTGTATATTTTTGGGATTTTTGTTTGCAGTAACCATGGTCGCGGCATTGTTTTGTTTTCGCGTGACGAAATAAAGTAATTTTGTAGACAAAAAGATGTGTTACATGCATGAGAACATTTCAAAATGGATATATTTAAAGTTTAATTCATTGATGGCGATCTATATGCACTTTTTTTCCGCGTTTCTTTTTTTTCCTGGGACATACACTAGTTAAGCCGTAGTTGAGATGAAGCAAGACAAAATAATTGAGATCAATCCGAAAATGGAGCGGTAGAAATATGGTTGTTTATTTTCTTGCGAAGGTCTTCGGTAAGTTCAAGTCTGGGGCAGACTGTTTGTATACCGATCGTCACGATCACAATGGATACTCACTAATGAGGGGCGTCTTCTCCGTGGGCGGAAGACTTTCTCGGATGGTCATGAGGAACACGGTCATTGAGAGAAGGGCGCTAATTCCCAGGGTCACCTTCTCACCCGACTCGGATGGGACGTAAAAGACAAGTAGAGCTGAAATAGGAACGAAAATAAAGGCGTTACCATGGAGTCAAGCCGAGCAGAACTGTAAATGAACAAAATCTCAGGACTATCAAATATCATTAAGTTGCTTGCGCCCACAAAACTGCTTTTAAGTCAATTTTTGATTAATCATGTTAAATATAACAATAAATGGAAAAAATCAGACATTCTGTCAGTAATGAAATAAACTACGGAATAGGTTAGATGGATGCACAAAAATATGGCTGGTGATGAATGAATGAATATGTGTTCATTGATCACAGAAAAAGTTGGATAGGTTGAATATTTGACAGTGTCTTCTTTAGTAACATAAGTGTACCACCAGAAAATCACGAAAAACAATGTAAGCTTACGATTTATATGGTGAATAATTTCAATTCACGGGAAATTTCTCCCCCTTCCAACATGTACTTTACTGACCTATTTTACGACAATCAAAATTATGATTCGACTTAATGTATTTATGAGTTTGACTACGCAAGGATGAAGGGATATAAGTTTCTTTCATTAATTAAATGCTGATAAATAATTAATACATTTTTGTTAATTTAAAAAATGACTAAAATCATTACGACCACGTTACTGACGTATTTACTAGGTGATTTTAAATCGTTTTAGAATAAATTATATTTTCTTTAGTTTGTCCTTAAAACATCAACCGCTTCATTTATTTAATTTAAAAAATACAAAATTAATATTTTTTAGCCAAAAAATTAAAAAAATCGATATTACTACAAATTGGGAAGCGCCGGAGTAAATGCCGTGCGCAATTGATCCATTGAGCCAATTTACCAATCCACTAAGAAAAGCGAATATTATGAGAACTTACCGTACAAGCTATAATCGCCATGTTAACGTGGTAATACGGGCGTCTTGGGCCACAAAAATGACAAATTACATTACACTGTTAAGCATTTACTTTTCAATTATAAAATTTTAACTATATTTGTTTACTAAACGTGCCAAAATCGTCCTTCACAGTCCTATTACGGTCTCCTAGACTTCTCTTTGTAATTTTTTAAAGGGATGATTGTGAGCAAACGATTAGAGAGTGGTGCTATTTATGCATCTGTGGGAATAAACTCTCTCATATGATGCTTCAGTTGAATTTAAAAAAAATATATATATATATATATATATATATATATATATATATATATATATATATATATATATATATATATACATGTATGAGGATACATATACATGAGTACAAACACTTAAAAAAGTCAACAAACAAGGTGTTTTGGCGAGAAACAAGAGGGATAGAGGTAAAATGTGTTATAAATGTTGAATAGCAAAGTATTTAAAAAAACAAATATTATTAAATGACAAGGTATGAGTCAGTAATTGCAATGGACTGGTGATGTCTATGTAAAGTAACAGAATGGTAGATGATAGTGGATATCTGAAGGATTGAATGGTATCTCAGGAGGCAAGGGAGGGAGAGTTGTTCCGAGAGGACAGAACACGAGTCGTACTGACCTATTCCGTTGATCAGGATGCACGGGAGGATGAGGTTGAACACGTAGAACATCGGTCTCCTCCTGAGATGGATCACGTACGTGATGTCGGGGTACGGTTCGGGACAGCAGGAGTAGTACTCAACATGCTTGATGGCGTCGAACCTGACCAAGTCAAACTCCCCGTTCGGCTGGTAATTGCTCGTGTCCCCGTCTTCCATTTGTTTCAGCAGATCCAGCTGTTAAAGAAAAGCGATCAAATCAGTTCGAATTTTCACATTAGGATGATTCTGTTAACCAACTTGCAGGGAGGGAATATCGAATGGGACGGCGAAGATAAAGGAGAACTTGGAGCACAAAAGGGGCATTGGAATCACTCAGAACTCGAAATTTTTCAGCGCCATCGAACCTGTTTTAATGCTATGCAACACTGGTCGGCACTTGGCAATTAGAATTCATCAGTAATGTACTTTAAGGCATGCTTAGTGATGAATGTTTGGAAAACGGGCAATTCCCTCCTGAATGTCTACTGCATCGGAAACACCGAAATGGAATGTGTAGACTCAATTGGATACCTTAGGCGTTGCCCTCACTCACGACCTCTCCTGGGTGAAACACATACGAGAAATATGCGGACGAGCTAACAAAAAGTTAGGATTCATTAAAAGAGTACTGGGTAAAAGTGATGAAAAGATCAAAGAGAAATGCTATCTGTCTCTGGTAAGGCCACATTTAGAATAAGCTGTATGTACTAATGGGAACCTCTCGAATTTGGATTAATTGCCGAATTTGATCGAGTGCAGCGTAGAGGAGCTAGATTTGTAAAACGTTCTTTAAGTAAATTTAGTAGCCTATTATAGCAGCGACGCTGGGAACCACTCACGGAGCAAAGATTAAATTACACGATATATCTCTTGAATAAACAGGGAGGACGTCTGTGATAAAAAGAGACGTTTCAGGCGTGATGTGGTGGAATATCATGATTAGTTAAAAATTTGCAATTTTCCACAAAATAAAATTTAATGCGACCTCCCTCTTCCCCCCTTTTCCACTACCCTCTCCGCACTTGCTTTTCAGCATAAATACTCGACAATGACTGTCATCTGAGGATGATGTAGTTACAATGAAACCGGTCGCATTAGATTTTATTTTTTGGAAAGTTGCAAATTTTAATAAATTTAGCATTGATGTAAAACAATTATTACTGTCGCCATCGTAATATGGTAGGAGATATCATAAAAAAAATTAGAGAGATCAAATTTAGAACAGATAGATTGAAGATGTCATTTTTTCCATGAACGAAAAGTGATCAGTATTGAATTGTCCGACCACCATAAAAAAAAACCATAAACACAGTAATCAACCCGAAGGTCGGTTTAGTAGGTGATGGTAGAGCTCACCCATGTACCAAGCCCGACGGCGTGTGAATATTCACACATCAGGGTAGGGGGGCCAGTTCCTTTCCCTGTGCCGTTTATGGTTTCCCAGGAAGATCTAGTACCCGAAAAATCAACTAGCTTGGGTGGAGCTGCAGGTGCCCAAAGTGCCTTGCCCGGGAATCGAACCCGGGACCCTCCGGTCAGTAATCCAACGCTCTACCCACTAGACCACCGCGACCCGATGTTCGACCACCAGTAGGGTTATATTCGGGTCCAAATAAGGCAGGTGTTAATTCATCCCCTGCCACATACCCTAGCGGTGGCTTGCAGAGTACTAAAATAAATAAAACCTCTACAATAACGGAGTTATTATGCTACAGTCGTTCGACAAATGCCGATTTTTCTATCCGACCAGTGCGAATATAATGACAAAACATCAAGAATTAGTTGTACATGGACCTTGAATTTATTATTTAAATTATCCTTTAATACATATCGAGCTCTTCATCCATTGTCAACGTACATAATTAAAGTTCTTCTTTTTGTCCTAGTCAAAACATTTTATCGAATGTTTTCCCGAGTTGCAGTTGGGAATTGCTAAGTTTGAACAAAGTTCACTAAGGATCTTAATTAAGATTTAAATTTTATATTACTTGCATTATCTTTTCATCAATGGAAAGAAACAATAGGCAAAGTATTGGTAACCGTCATTCGATACACAATGAATTATTTATTACAATCGCAGTAATTTCTTATTCTCCGGGATCTAATCAGTAAATTGCTGTATCACACTAGAACGAAGTACTATCCACATAATAGCTGGGGACAAAATAATACTACTAATATTATGTTTGTATTAATGAAGTGAATTAATTTTATGTTAATTCGTCGCTATAATACGTAAAATATTAGTATACATTAAATACATGCTGTACGAAGCTTGGACAATAAATACGCAAACTGGTGCAATCTGGCGGCCATGACGCGGACTATAGGCCACTAGCGGCGCTAGTTGCCTGATATCCAATGAGCCGTTTGTGTCTGGCAGATCGTCAAGCTGTGCGTATGGTGCCAGTTATGTTAGTTTCTGCTGTCCTTGTTTTGACTGTTTCTCGAAAATGGAAATTGAACCAATGACGGAGCAACGAAGCAGCATCAAGTTTTTGGTGAAGTGCGGTAAAAGGTATCAAGAAATTACTGAAATGTCGACAGCTGTTTACAGTGATAATTCTTTGAAGAAAACATCCGTTTTCGATTGGATTAAACATTTTAAAGATGACCGACAAGACGGCATAGATGATGTAAGGCCGGGACGACCTTCAAAAACCTGTGTTGACGACAATATTGATCGTGTGCGATCCCTTCTCCTTAACGATCCTCGAAAAACTGTCCTGATGAACTGAATTTAGGAAAATCAACAGTGCACACTATTTTGACCGAACATGATGGATGGATCCTTTACCGTGACAATGCACCTGCACATTCAGCATTGATTTATCGCCAGTTTCTGGCAAAAAAATTCAATCCCCATCGTTGATCATCCTTCTTATTCGCCAGATCTCTCCCCCTACCACTTTTTCCTAGTCCCAAAATGCAAAAATGTGATGAGGGGACATCACTGGGAAGATTTAGACACAATAAAGCAAAAAACGACGGGAAAACTTAAAAGTCTAACTGCCAAGGACTTGCAAGGATGCTTTAAACAGTGGAAAAGAAAATGGAATAAGTGCATAGCAATGAATGGAGATACTTTAAAGGGGATAAAATCGATGTAGATTGCCTTTTCAAAATAAGATTTTTTTGCCTTTGTTCGCGTATTTATTGGACAGACCTCGCATATATAATAATCACAAAAATGTCTGGAAGTTCTCCGACATTTTGCATTACCCTCCAAGGTTATGCATGGTTGATTCCAACGTCATCTTTTTCATGGGAAAATAATGAGTTGTTTAAAAGAGGCCAATCGGATAGTAATATGCCTACTGGCAATTGAGTCTTTTCGAGATTTTATGCCAACTACTTGTTATGTTCTAGACAATGTCGAGTTCTATCTGAATATCACCGTTACTATTCATTTATCAGAAAAAGGGATCGGGATTATGCGGTGGCAAACGTACTGGATTCCCACGCAAGTGGCCCGAGTTCGAATCCCGATGGCGACGGATAATTTTCAGTGGTATCCCGATCCTTCCTTGCGGTGCTTTGTGGAGGGCACATTGAGTGAGTACGCAGTCCCTCGGATTGAACATTAGGCTGAGGACCCCTTGGCGCCTTTCGTTAAGAGGAGGCTAATGCCGACGTCGTGGTTACAGCATCTGCCTGGCAAGTCAAAAATACAACACATAAAAAGAACAATCACACGTTGTTTCTTAATAATTTCGATGGAATTTAGCTCTTTCTTCCTCAGAAGAAACAGTAGTACTGTAAAATATTATATATATATATATATATATATGATTAAATAATGAATATATAGAAATATATTATGATGAACTAGGTTCCGTCGTTTCACATCAGCATCGGCAGACCGGTTGCAGAAGAGACATGGTAACTAGGTCGAACACGCCAAACCTAACGTCAAAATGATAGACTTAAATTATCAGAAGGAATTGAAGAGATTACACCTGATAATATAGTGCATAACCAGCGCTGTTGCGCTTTCCTATATATTTTCCATACTCATTTCCCTAGGGGAGCCGAACGAATGCCTCGATTTCCATGGAACGATATGTTAATTCACCTGGGTCGGTTGGAGGATGCAATCTGCGAGGAAGGGAATTAGCTCACCTGATGGGGTTAGCGCGTGGGTGGGGTGAACCTAATTGTTTCACTAAAGATCGATCAAATTCATGCCTGGGACGGGCTTCGAAGGGACGCTGGGGATTTTTCATGAGCCATAAACTGATTAACCCTAAAATCTAATAATGGCTTGAGGATGGGGATTTGGCGATTGAAATTAACCACTGGACCCGCATCGATTCGCCATCACAGGTTATTTTTTTCGGTCTTTCTTTAGCGATCTTAAACGTGCTATAATACCTCTCTTCTGATTTCTTCCATGCCTAAAACGATCTATTTTTAACATATTTTTTACTAGGTATATTATTGCTCGATATTTTGATCGATGTGTGAATTCAAAACTTTAGATAGACATTTTAATTTATGCTAACTTAAAAGTAGATATTGTGTGTTGGAAACCGTAGATAAAATATTTCAGCTTTAAAGAATAGATATTTGAAATTCGATTCAAGACTGTACACCACAAAACGGCATCAAATATAATTATATACTATCGTGTGTCCGTTTGCTCGCTATCATTATTTATTGCATGTGAATTATGTAATTTTGGACACAAAGCTTTCAATGTTAAATGAAATAGACAGCAATCGCAAGTGTGCGCATTCGATCGTCTTTTTCTTGGCTTTTTCCTTTTTCTTCCTGTACTGTTTTGGGTTTCCCTGCACTAGATTTAATTATGTAACTTAAACAAATGGAAAAAAGCCGAGGACACAAATGTGTAGGCAACGTTGATATTGATGATGAATATAGTATGTAATTAAAAATTATCCAAGAGAATTTTTAAACCCTCAGACATAACTAGGAATGTCGTAACACCAAAAAATGTTAAGAAAAAGGAGCAATAGCAATGCTTATAAGAAACATTAGTACATGTTATGAATAGTTTTAAGAAAATAAATATTTATGAAACGGCAGACGATTATTAATGCGGATGAAGAAAGCATTTGTTTCGGTTTTGGACACCAAAATGTCAAACGGAGAAGTATGAATATCGAGATATTATATCACGAGTAACTTTTGCACCTAGTGAAACCTGGTCACTTTTAACTTTGAAAAGACTTCAGAGTCATGCCATTTTGGCATTTGAAATAACTTTTCATCAGTCGCAAGGGAAGATATTTAATCATGTATGTGTAAATTTAAAATAACAAGAGGATTTTAAAAACATAGAATGAGCAGAGGATAGAAATGTTTTTTTTTACCGTTGATACCAATGACGAATATAATATTTGAATATATTACAAATTATAGAGGTAGATTGGGGAGATAGGCGTTTTATCCGGAATCTATATCAGTACATGTCTCAGACTGCTCATGTACTTGTGGAAAATGGGCTGTAGGGATGGGTAGTGCGAGTCAGTGGAGAAAGATAGGGAGTATGCCCACTATCACTAATTGTTTCTATGTAGTATACATGTGTAGAAAAGATTACAAGGGAGGCATGGGAAGAAGAGCAAAGGGCTTTATTGAAAGTAGCATAACCTACTTTCAATAAAGGCCCTTGCTCTTCCGTAAGTGTAACCGATTCAGAAAATCAGTTGATGATTAGGTCTTTCGTTTAATTCGCCAGAACATTGAACTGAAAAAAATAACAATTTTATGAAAGAAGAAACTTACCTACTATTGAATCTTTTTTGGACTGAATAAACACTAAAATAAACTGAGAGAAATTTCAATAAACAGCGGGAGATACCGCATCAGCAACCTTTAACGGAGTCATCCGCTAATATACATTTCAATGCAACAATTTCAGATTGTAAAGATTATCTGCCGAGACCAGGATTCGAACCCTGTTCCCTCGATGTCCGGCCTAGTGCTTTGGCCAGTTAAGCTACCGAGGTGCGCATTTCCATTTTGAAATTTTTGGGTTTTTAAAGGGACTAGAGGGTGAAATTTGTCTAAGGTATAAACAGCCTAAGTGTTTGAAATTGGCTTTAACCTCGTGGACTGTGGCGCGTCGCGCACGACTACGAATGCCTGTGACATTGTACGCATGGTATTTCGACACAACATCTTGTATCTTTAAAAGCCCAAAAATTTCAGAGTTTAAGAGAATGCCTGGTATCCGGGTTCGAATCCCGATCAAGGCGAATGATTTTTACACCCTGAAATTGTTGCATTAAGCTGAGAGAATACACTTTTCATTGAATGCACAATACTTAATTGTCATAGTAATACACTAATTGAGTTATTATGTACACATTTAAGGAGATGGGTATACGGCTTAAGGCTTTCAACTCCAGAAAAAGGGATTTTTATGCTTTACCAAAGATGCGTGCATTAATTTCTCATGATTAGATATTTTAGACCCTCGGTCGATCTTTTGAACTTTTAAATATGAATTAATGGGATAAAAGATAAGATTTAAGGATGTCAAGTTTGATATTCAGGCAAAATTCATGCAAACGAAATTTTCAAGAATTTTCCTCCTCGAAATATGCAAAAAAAATATGGTTTTATTAGGACAAGGTGATTGATATGAATTATTCAAGCCATTTTTAACTTATAACGTAGATGTTGAGAATAAGTGAACAGAAATTATTTGCATTTTATGGAAGCTAATTTGGAAATTGCTGAAATAATCCCGCACAAAGCTTGTGAGCTAATCTAAAATTAACCTATAAACTTCGTAAAAAAATATTAACGCAAATAACCAGTTTATTTTGGAAAACTGAAAATATAATTTACATTTTAAATGGTATCTCCTGATTAAAGTTTATTTCTCACTTGAAGTATTTCACGATTTACACGGGTATTACGTTTCTTCATTTTTGGATATCCTTTAGTACAGTGGAAGCCTTCAAAACATTATTTTCATGCATATTCCTATGCATATACTATGTGTGTATGCACATATATTTACATTCTGATATAGGGTAAAAGTTAACACAAAAACCTCGTATATCAGAACATGAAATATGCTCTGGTGAAAATGACCTGTGTTTTTGAATAAAGTAAAAAAATATAAGGAAATGATTTTCGTAATGAACTATCCATTTAAATGCTGAAAATGATAAATTTCATCAAAAAGCACAATGGATTCACGTTTTTTACGTTCCGGCCCAAGAGAGGCGCATAATGATTCAAAAGTCCTCCTCAAAACCCCCGAGTGGCGAGATGAATAAAAGAGGGAGGAGGTTATTCCGCTGAATAAAGCTGCCACTGGTTAAATCGGAAGTTGTAGTCACCCTTTGAATCCGACAGGGAAGCCATGACTAGTTGGAAACAATGGGCATTAGGTTATATTGGTAAAAAACAATAAATATTGGATGAACTCTTGAAACGCTACGATAAATGACCCCTTTCGCAAAAATATCTAATAAATAACATCATAGATTGATAATCTCACTCTGGCTTAGTAATTCATCCATATCTAAACGATATTCCGCCAGCCACCGTTATGACCTGTGGTATGGCCCTCAGCCATACTTCCAGAGACACCAGTACAAACTTTCATGTGAATATATGTTGGCTCTCATTCGATAATTGAGTTTTTATTTCGATAGTGCTCCATTATTGAATTATTAATCTCAGAATCATGATTTTATGAGGGCATTGGCAAAAGTAAGGTCTCCAATTTTTTAGAAATGAAAAAAAGATTTATTTTCTATGATATATACATCATTTAAAAGATTGGTCAATCGGAATAATCGGAAAAATGGTGCTACTACCACCAAGATCTGCACCGACGGCGGCTCCGGGGAGGCTCGAGCCCTGACCCTTCTGCGCACGCCGCCGCGACCCTTCTACTCGTCGCCGCGTCAAGCGGCACTCGACCCGGAGCTGAGTCCGCCCTGCGGCGACTGCCGGGTATAGGCACGACGCTTCAGCGCCATCCATTTTCAGGGCTAGTTGCTTCGGCTGATCTATTTTTTTACATAATCCCCATTTCGCTGGGACACTCAGTCTAGGATTGGCAGCCGTTGAGAATGGAGCTCCCGTTGCATGTTTCCGCGAACTGTGAAGTTCGCGCAGTTATTCGGTTTTTGACTGCAAAAGGGGTTGGTCCGCTT
The DNA here is from genome assembly GCA_037158775.1 of Hetaerina titia. Taxonomy (NCBI): domain Eukaryota; kingdom Metazoa; phylum Arthropoda; class Insecta; order Odonata; family Calopterygidae; genus Hetaerina; species Hetaerina titia. Next base: position 64,705,478 of record CM073776.1, on the reverse strand, counting down.
CAAATTCATCACCAATTGATGGAAATGTAGGGACAATCGTGTATGGATGTCAAAAACGTTCGCAAGTGGTGTCAGACATCCGGTCGTACTGAAATTCACGACGAGCAAAGGAGCAGGAGACCGTCAATTTCTGAAGTGAAGGTTGAGGAAACCATGTGGAATGATCTGTGGATCACGCTGGATAAACTCTCTGGTTACTGATGTTTCTCGAAGCACAATCCTCAGGATTTTAACGGAAAAGTTGCAATATCGGAAGCTGTGTGCAAGATGGGTGCCGCGAATGCTGGCTGAAGACCACGAGTTGATTCTTTACGTGAATTTCACGTGGTTTTGGCTGGGTTGACATTCTCAACCATCGACCCTATGGTCGCAAGGGCCGCCCGCTTTATATTCAAAAATGCATCGACCGAAATGGCGATTACGCAGAAAAATATAAAATTGAATAATCTTTAAAATGATGCCTAAATCATAGAAAATAAATGTTTTTTTCTGTTTCTAAAAAATTGGAGACCGTGCTTTTGCGATTATCCTCGTAAAATTCTTACCACCTCACTATTCAAGGATCATCTTACATTTAAGCCCCCAAAAAGGTGTGCTCCTGTGTTTGGACAACTTTCATCAATTTAATTGTTCATTCATACTTAGCATTCAAATTTAATTTAATTTTGGACCATATTTTTGTACGTATTGATGGGTAGGTGTTTCTGTGACCAGGAATTGTGAAAGGGAAAATATTCCTTCCACTATTCTCATCGCGGATCAATCTCCCTTTGATTTGTCGTTCTCCTCTCGCCCCGTACAATTATTGTTGATAGGGTCAAAATTGATAAGAGGTAACGATGCATTCCTCTGAACTTTCTGCGGTTTTTACTTGATAACAAGATTTTCAGTTATGCTCACAGGTTCCTCGATGTTTCAAAGATGTTGACAATTAATTAAATATGAGGAGAAAAAATTTATATCGACTTCACTACCTTCCTAAAAATGTATCTAAGAATGAAAATCATTTATAATATCAATTTATTCTGGAACTCTATATTTTATCCTATGTTTCCTGTGCAATTAAATATTAAGCAAAGGCAAGTGAATTTTAAAATAATATTCCAAAACCCCAACGTTCCCTCGAAACGTTCCCAAACCCTGCAATAATCTCTCTAGGGTTCAATTTTTACTCGGTCTACTCCGAAATTATATGAACCCTTAAAGACCGTTCATCGCTGCCACCCGGGATTACCAACTCATTTTTCCCGCTCCAGCGTCCTTCCGATAATTGCGTTAGCAAAAATGAAGCCTGTGGGAGAAGGAACGTGATACCGCTGAGATATCTGGGGAGTAGGGTGAGGAAGGGAAAACACGAGGATGTGGAGAGCATCTGGCGAGCTGCAAAGGAAAACAACGGTTTCTAATTAGCGGGCCGAGGGTGGGGGGTAGGGTTGGAATCCGAATGGTTCGGTCAGGGGGCGGAAAGAACGAGAGAGAAATGGGTCTGTGGACGATACGTGTGAAGGGTGAGACGGATAGGAAGGGCGGAGTGAGGAAATAAGCGTGGGTCGAGAAAAGATATTTCCGGATGAAGGGAGTGCGGCGACCTTAATGAAAGGGAAAGGGTGAGTTCTTCCTCAAGGGTACGACGATTCTCGACGATGCGGAAGAAAGAGATGCATACTCCTGAAAATTTGACGGCGCGAAACTCTGCAGCGTGAGCGGAGTCTCGTTGTTAAGGTTTAAAAAAAAAGCCTATCTTTGCCACGGGAAAAGTTTACCTTTTTCATATTCGTTAGTGTTCTGTTTTACTTTTTTTATTCCTCTTACGCCCTCGCTGGTAAAGTTTCGCCTTCTCGCCCAAGCGAGTTAAAAACTTAACTAGCAAACTTCTTGATAAAAGTATTCGAAAAATTGAATGCAAAACGTAAACAACGGACGGGGTTGTATTGAGTAACTTTGAAAAAGTGAAATAAGTTGCCGTTGAACAGCCATGGGGAATATGTATCAGAAGAGAAAATTGTCTTCATTAAAAGGTTTGTAGGTAAATTGATCAAATGAAAAAGAGGTTAATTTATTAGTATGGGGGCAAAATTTTAATGTAATGTGTGTGTGTGTGTATATA
>CM073776.1:64629775-64703271 GCA_037158775.1 Hetaerina titia | reverse complement strand
TATGCTTTTCGCAATTTCGACTGAACTGCTTTTTCGGGCAATTCATATCCCTTTGTATGCATGCCCTCATCCTTGAAATCGATCGGCCCATTATCAAAGGCTTAAGACAAGTTCAAAAACAGTAATTGAAAAAGGATTGCAAACGTCGTTCGACGATCCCAAGGGTAACGTGGTAAAGCACTCGACAAGTTATGGGGAATTTAAATTTTCAATTTCTTAAGGTTTGAGTGGACAGTCTCATGAAAAAAATCTCATTGTATGATTATTTCCAATGGTGTGTGGGGAATTCGAATGGTGGCTCTAAGAAAATAAATATCCCCTACCCTGAATTTCTGAATTTCACATTCGTGCCAAGGCAGTTTCGATCTTATCAGTTTCGCAGCAGGCGATCTTACCAGCCATGTCATAATTTCACAAGAGTTTAACAGGCATAGGTGCCTTCGAACCCCATCTATAAGCTGATTCCTATAAATGGGTGGATGACATATGAAACATACGCCGTAAATAGTGAGCACAGTGGATACTGAAATAGGAATTTTCTAAGAAAGTGCCAGAGATGCCGCAGTTTCTTGGAACACACATTGCCGACCCCGGTGGCGGTGTCGTAATGTCCTTGCCTGCCAAACCAAAGGTCGCGGGCTTGATTCCCTTCTGGGTGGGTTTTTCTCCACCTAGGGTGTTCGAACGAGTGCTAGGGTGCTTGTACTTTCCATTGTACTTGTACTGTCCATTGTAATCACTGTTAATAACCCGATCTATAGGCACAAAATGTGTTGATTTCGGACTAAATGTTCATTACAATGGAACAATTTCAGGGTGTAAAAATAATTCGCATCTTGGTCAAGGCTTTTACCCTTAAATTGTAGCATTGTAATGAAATAGGCGTATTGACGTTAGAAGATTCTGCATAATCAAACAATACGCATATTTTTAGCTATGAGAAACAACCTCGTTAACCCTGAAGGTAGATTCCTGTGTTATAGGAGACAACGGCTACGCACACAATAGTTGTTGAATTTTACGGGCACGCCTGAGGTGACAGCCACCAATACGAAAGACTCAAAAAATCCTCAAAAGCTTAAAAAAACCAAAACAAGGAGACGAAGCTATAAAACCCATCCAAAACAGATTTTCTAGTCCTTTACAAATTATTCAAGTCACATGCATAAACTTTTACGGTTCTTAAAGAGTAAAATTGATCAAACTTTAAGAAAGATAATCACGATGATAGCAGCTTTTTTGTCCTTCATTCTTTTGAGTTTTAATTACAAATATTTGATAAAAAATGAATTAATTTTATCATCATAGAGATCACAAATAAAAATCAAGCGCATTTTGGATTTAAAATTTACGAAGTGAACAGTAAGTTCTAAGCTCAGGAAGCCCTCGAATGGCTGCAGAAAAGAGTCCGACTGGTGGCCGCATCTCGAAAACTCTCTGTCACATACTGTCTTCCTCATGAGACGGGGAAACTATCCAAGTAAGGTGGCATCGCTGCCCCAACCACCCCACAGCTCCGATGTGGCACCAAAGAATTTCTTTTTGTTACCAAAAAATAAAATGGAGCATGAAAGGCAACCATTTTGGAATGGTTTATAATGTAAAAGATACCATGATGAGGTGCCTGAACGAGGCTCCCATCGTCGAAACCTTTCAGGAAAAGTACAGCGACTAGCATCGTGTGTCCATGCACAAGGGCATCATTTTGAAAGATTTTAGTAATTATTACTTTGATCTACGCTAAATGTTTTCCCAGGATGTATTTTTATTTTTGGGACAGACCATGCATAAATTTTATGTTGTCAAATTTTGAGTTTAACACAAAAAACTTTCCAACACATAGGTTATCGACAGAGGTCACAATAACAAGCATAATACTCTAGTAAGCAAGAGAAAACTTTATGCGAAATAAGCAAAAAAATGGGAGAAAGAGGAGAGGATAAATAGGCTGAGGAGACATGTCATTATATCTCATCTTACAGCTCAAAAAGTTGTTTGCACACGACAGAGTCTCCTCGTGGACCAGTATATCACGAGAGTGACCATCATCAAATTAAAAAAAAACACCTTAGGTAAAAATTCTCCAACCAAAATATACCTAAGAGACATTTAAATTCGTCCTTAAAAAAGCATCGGGTCACTGATTACAAATAAACAATAAATGAATGTGAAGATCTCAAACACCCTGGAAGTAAAAATATTGGTAACCAAATATTAGCCTCGCGAAATAGATCTCTTGAGAAAACGGAAACTGAAATATCAAAAAGGGTTAAAAGGGAATCATGTAAACCAAATTTTAAAAATATTTTTGCAATGGATAAAGGAGCGGAGGGATGAATTAGGGGTTGAGAAATAAAACCAAGCGTAAATATAAACAGACAGGAAAGGGTGGTTGGAGCGTGCTTTTGAACAAAAGTGTATTCAAAGTCAAGGGTGGCCGATGTAAAGGGAATAATTAGTGGACAGGGCAAACAAAAGAAAAAAGGGAATGAGGCTATTGTCATTATTTATCTGTTGAACTTTGTTTCTGATGATGAATCTTTCTGAATGGACATATATGTAAGTAATTTTAGATTTCGGTGCGAGTTATTATTTTCTTATGAGTAAATATGAGTAGATGAGTAGGGACGGATGAGTATTTGAATTAGCCGTAATTTGCATTTTGTTCCTCGAATTGTGTTTACAGGTTTGGTTTAGCTTTTCCAACAAAATGTGGTTAGCATTTTTCCTCTGAGTTACCTCTAGTAAATTACTGACCTCTCAAAGGTTAACCATGTATCTTTCATTTCAATATTGAAAGCGTGTATACATGTGTATATATATTTTTTATGTATATATATTATATGAATAGGAATATATATATATATATATATATATATATATATGATTTCGTCGTAGTAACACGGAAGTGTGGAATAAAAAACCTGGACAGCAACAATATAAGAACACTTAAAAAGTACACACACGTTATTTCTTAACAATTTCGATAATAATTACTGGTGTGTTCTTTTTATGTATTATTATATTGTTATTCTTCTATTGCTGTCCAAGTTATATACACATACATTAAATATTAAAAGTATGTTTATATATTTTCTCTATCCTATTTTAAATCCCTTCCACCTATTTAAAAAAAGGAAAATACCACCCACCATTTTAGTTTAAGTAGAGGGGGAAAAATAATTTTGAACTTAGCCATTACCTAACAACCTCTGCACCTCTGTCTGAAGAGAAGAATTTTTAATGAGGTCGGGATGGTACAGTGAATAACATAGTGGATTCCCACCTCGAAGACCCGGGTTCAAATCCCGACGGTAGCAGTAGGCGTACCAGTTCCTAATTGTGGTGCTATGTGGAGAATACTTCAATTGGAGTACGCTGTTATTCGTCGGGTATGACGTTAAACTGTGCGTCCATTGGCTTCTATCGTCAAGATCAGTTTAACACCGGCCTTGGGGATCTCTTTACACTGCCTTCAACATTCCCTAAAATTCTACCCCTGCAAAATTACCCACCTATTCCTTATGACCCTAAATAATCTTAAGTGTCGGTCACCCGCCCTATCAACTGGATTCGCAATACTTCTTCATGCCTGATTTGTGATTTTTGAACTTAGATATATTCTTACCGTTGTGACCTGAGCTGTCGGTAAAATGTTTAGGGTTCAATGGCCTTTGGAAGAGAGCTTGGAAAAATATAATTACCGAGCTTAGGGTGCGCATCAAGCACTTCTCTTTTTTTATTTTTCCGTTCTCACTAAGCCATAGTCTTTCACTGTTCCCATGATATTTTTTTCACTCGATCCTCTTTTTTTTATTTTATGCATCCCTCTGATGATGGTCGTCTCTTATTTGAACCAAAAAACTCTCTTGCAATTACCTGTAATATGTTCTTAACCAACGCTCATACTATCTGAAAAACAACCACAGCGTTTACTATTAAGTTTTGGATGAAATAAAATCGCTTGCTGATGCTGTTGTTCGACAGTGGCTATTTTATGTCAAGGTAACCATGCTGGAACTAATTCTTCAAGACCACAAGAGCTATTTGGTGATGCAATTGATGAATAAACATGTGTGAAAACCCAAAAAAACTTAGCTGAAAGCATGCCAGAAAATTACAAAGCCTCAAGATAGATATTTAAAATTCAAGAAACGGAAATCTCAAATGAAATATATCGCTACAGATTTCACATCTGTATTAATTTTATACTAATAATTGAACAGAATGGAAGGACTTTGTCTTTTTTCTGATTTTTAAAATTTCTTATAACGAAGAACATTATATCTAATGTATTCAGATTGGTCTTAATTTCATAGCTCATTCTTTGGAAGAAAAAGGATCTGTCTTCTAATTATAACCTAACCATATAATGGAATATTTTATGATCTTGAAAATGGACTAGAAGTGAATTTAATAAGATTTATAGTCAAATTTATTTGAATAAGCCGTGGTCTCACAATATGTTAGGATTGGAGACCGTTCTCGAGTCAACTACTCGTAGCCTTTCTTATAGTTTCTAATTCTATCGCGAATGCTAAACTGCAGAAAAGATTTAATTTGTTTTACGATACGCCTCTTTTGAGTTTATTTTTACCATGGCTTTCACGAAATTACAAGAAAAATGTCAAAAATATCCAGCTTTAAGTTCAATTCCTTAAATATTTTCTCATTCAAAATCTCATTCGTCATTGTCCGTCGTTATACCCTGAAAAAACATGTATAGGCTGGTACTGGAAGCAACTGAATATCAGCAAATTTTGACAAAAAGTAACTGAGAAAAAGTATAATTGGAAAAAGTAGGACGTCTAAATCGTCTTCAAAATAATAGTCGGTTACATTTCGTCACAAGAACCCAACTTGACTCCACTTAAACATTAAAAGATTGGCTTCACGATTCATGAAAGTAAAAAAAAAAACAAACGCAAGAAAACGTTTAAGGTCATTTTGCCCTTCCCCAGGAAATTTTTTCGAAGGCATTTAAAAGGTGTGAAGAAATATTTCTCTAAAAATCTTTTGTTATTGATGCTCACGTGTCACTCAACCCTTTGGGCTGCACAGGGTACAACCTTTTCACCCTCCATCGGAGTTTTCTGCGCCTCGGGAGTTCTTGCGCAATCTTCCCACGCAGTTCCCCCCTCCCCTTCCCCTCCTCTTACTCTTTATGATGCGTGCTTTGAAACCCTTTTTCAAAAAGGGGGTGTCTGAGGGTGAAAGGGTAAGGAGGCTCCCATTCTTCCTCACGAAGACCTCAACACCTCCCCTCAACTCTGAACCCTCTTCCCTCCCCCCCACACTCTCCCTCTTTCTCTCCTTTACCCTTACTCCGGGACCATCTCCCATTCAATATGAGACGAGGGCGCCGCCTCTGAGTCTCCCGTCGGTAGTAAAAAGAAGAAGAATAAGAAGAAAAAAGTAATGCCGTGGGCGTGCAAGTGAAAAGGGACCCTTTTGTGCCGCCTCAAAACACGGAACTCGCGCTCAAAGTCTAGTATCCCCACCGCAATCTCTCTCGGCATAGGATCATAGTAGTATTCTTCTAGTGACTGCCTACATTGCTTACCCACGGAGCCTGCTAATTAGTCATGCCTACGATCTTGGAGGAAGTTAGAGGAAAAGGGAATCCGTTTTCAAATTACGACACCTCTGTGATGGAATTTCATTGCCATCAAAGCAAGAGAGATCAAGTTGGTGCGGTGGCTAGTGTACCCCGGCTTCCAGGCTTGGAATCATAACCCGGAAATACCGGAAATATATTTTTCAGAGACATTCCGATCAATCTTTGGTTGCATTGTGGGGAGAATATAGTATTGTGTGTTAGCATGTTGGATGGCAGGATAATGTTGTGTAACTGTTTTTCAGAATGTTTGGGTAAATCAAATACATTATTCTAAATACATTATTGTTGTTAGAGATAGCCACAACTGAAAGTTTTTTCACGAATGACTTCATGCTATCTAATTTCCCAAGAAGACTATTTTGACAATTTGATGATTTGGCTGCTCCCATTTCATTAGGACGTAATACCATGCTTAACGCTTTGAGACCTTTCTACATCCTACGGAAGAGGTTAGGAAGACATATCTTACATCAAACGAACTTATGAGGCCAGAAAATTGTCATTTTAATAGTTCTAAAAATTATTTTTTTTATTTCTGCAGTAGTTTATGTGAATTTAAATATCTCCCGGTACTTTGTCACCCGTGTTCATGAGGAAATCACTCATTGCTGGTAATTTGGTCGGCATGCATTTCGTTAGCTATAAATCTTTTCTTTCCAGTAAAGGTCATTTATCTCATATATAATCATATATCGTTTCACCTCAACTTGCATAATTATTATTTTAAGCATTTTTCATATGTAACGCAAATTTAGAATCAAAATACATATGACTCAGTTATAAAAATACTGAATTTTCATTCCACACATGAAATAAATGAAAGACCGATCACGTTTGCTCATATGTGCATATTCCTCAATTATGTACGGGAGGAGAATTTAGTTTAAAATTCTTCGTTACCATAAAATAATTATGGCTAGGTACCAATTTCCTACTTCATCAATATATTTTTGTTAATATTCCTAATTATGCAAGGAGGAAAAGCTGTAAATGAAGTCCAAAATTAGCTGTAGAGCTCTTTTCTTATATTACTGCTATATTAACGATGTAAGAATGCACAGATCAACTCTACGTATATCTAACATGCGTCCCAACTGCGTTCTAGCTTAAAAGTACTTACAATCCTGCAAAAGACATTCCGATCAGTGCCTTTAATACATCAATAAGTGATATTAATGCCAAAAGAATATCGAAAAATATAGAGAGATGGAAAATGAAAGGGTACATAATAATCCTTATTGGTAAATGATCACATAGTTCCTCTCAGAATGCAGTACAGGAAATCGAAAGGTGATACAGATTGTACTATTTCTTTGAAAAACAGTAGAGTAGATTGAGGAGAAAGCTGATTCATTGCACACCAAGCACAAAAAGCAAAGGCCTGTGCAAATGCCATGAATGTCGGAGGAAGATACGTATCAATTAAACTCTTCGTTATTTTCCGCGCAATTGCTCCGATTCCCGACACTGATTTAAATTCATTCATGCCCTTTAGGTAAAGGGAAGGCAAGCAATTACACGGAAGAGCATAAAGCCTGCCCTTGGCAATAATTTCCTTCCACGAAGTTGGATCGCTACAACGCTTGAATACTTCTCATTTCGGCTAACTGCCAGAGAATATTTTTTTAATCGACGCAAACGTGCGATTTCATTAAAAGCAATTTTTCTAATCGATTAACAAAATGCAATGCCTTCAGCCATTATTTGTAAAAAAAAATAAGAGGCAATAATCTCGAAAAGAATGAACATCAAGTTGTTGAAGTAAATTTCGCAGTCTAAATTAAAAACTTAAAAAAAAACAGTTTCTGGCGTAACTTGGTGGAAAATCTTCATACTGACTTTTAATAATCAAACCACTTTACTTTTCCACATAAACATAAACAGTTTATGTGGAAAAGTAAAGTGGTTTGATTATTTAAAGTCAGCAAAAAACCTTTATTTAATTAAATTTGCTTTATTAATTTTTAATCCTTCAACGCACCTTAATTAATTATTATTTATTCAATCACCTTTTTCTATTAAGTTCTATACACGAATAAAAAATGAATAGTTAGTAAAAGACAAAGTTGGCAAATTTTTATTGTTTTAGATCTAGACCTCTTGGTTCAAGTTTAAGTACGTTTAAATAGTTTACAGACTTTTAAAAGTATTTATGTACAGTGGCAGTTCAAGTGGCAGCACGAAATTTTTAAAAATTAATTAACCGAATTTTTTAGATTAATATCAAATGTACTCTCTAAAATACAAGGGAATTCGAGTGCATTACTTTCCACCGTCAAACACCGAAAATAAGCACTTTTAAGTTATTTGAAAATTACGTTGATCAAATAATGAGCTCACTGCAAATATTTGGCGCACATTTATTTTTCTACAAAAAGAATTGTTATCTCCCTCGACTCCCATGACTTACATTGGGTACATATTTTAGATAAGATAAGGTCGAAAAAATAGATTTAATTTTTTTACTTCTTAGCAAATTGTTCTACTCGCTCAAACGCATCTGAACTTGCCAAAGTTACTGCAGCCAAATTTCTCCTTCACAAACATACATATGGAATCTTTGTGACTTTAATCTCATGTACTGAGGTTTTGCGGGAAGATATATTATATTCACACCATTGAAAATTCTGCATCGATTTGGTTAGTTTTATGTATTTGAAAAAAACAACGTTCTTCGTAATTTATTTAACACTTTTTATCTAAGACATCATAACTGTAAATAATGTCTTTGTTAAACTTAGGTACTTTATTTAAGGAGTATATACGGTATTAAGATAAACGCGGTAAAGGAATTAGAAGTTATTAAAACTCTAATTAGGGATTTTAAAAGGGTAAAAATTATCGATAATATTCATGTTTCCGATGGAGGAATCCATTTACTACCTACAGCTGCATGTCTCCTTTATGACGCACGAAGCTTTTGCTTGCATTGAGCTTGCGTAGCAAATTAGTTCCCGGGATACCGTATTCGCCTCTTCGGTATTAAATGGAAGGAGAATAGTATTCCTAAACGTAAAAAGAACGTGAGAGAAAATATTGTTCAGTGGACGTGGGATTCTCGTAAAATGAAATCCATAAATATTTTTTTTCTGGAATAGTGACACCTAAAAAAATTCATGGATAAGTCAATTCCCCTTTTCCGGAGAGGAATAAATGTTTTTACAGTAGGAGCTGAGATGCGTGCACTCCCGTGTATGCATAAGATGCAGTCGACGTAGTGTTGCATGATAGATGCCCGGACTGTCAAAACAATCATTCGCGATGAAGAGGTCGTCCAGGAGAATGGACGTGGTGATTCAGTGAGACAATATGGAGGGTAGACATATTACACATGAAACTATTGCACTGATTCCTGTTACATCCAACCAGTACTATCACGTACTCATATCCTATCTCCCATATCCATCGCGCTTCACGCAAAAACAATACTCGCAAGGGAAACAGGCTTATGAAGACATGTATATCGGCCCACAAAATTTATATTATCGTTTCTTTTTCTATCCTTAAATACAAATATATACGAGTACCATAAAGGCAATTTTTTGAAATGTCGTTAAATATACCTACCTAAGTGGGTCGCGGTGGTCCAGTGGGTAGAGCGTTGGACTACTAGGTTCTATTACTACTAGTTCGCTGGACTACTAAAACAGGTTCGATTCCCGGGCAAGGCACTCTGGGCACCTGTGGCTCCATCCAAGTTGCTAGTTGATTTTTCTGGTACCAGATCTTCCTGGGAAACCATAACCGGCACAGGGAAAGGAACTGGCCCCCCTACCCTGATGTGTGATTATTCACCCGCCGTCGGGCTTGGTACATGGGTGAGCGCTACCATCACCTACTAAACCGACCTTCAGGTTGATTACTGTGTTTATGGTTTTTATACCTACCTACCTACCTACGAATTAACCTGGTTTGGTTGATTAAGACCAAGTACACTTCGCACGAAATCCCATACGTCCGTTAATTGAATTTAATTTGTTCAGATTAGGACTTGCTTATTTCTCAGTATCAATTTGGACAAAATTTAATAAAATAGTATTCAGAAAAATGCCAATATTATTATTTTAGAGTTGTAACGTATAAGATATTTAAATATCAAATATTTATTTCATTAATTGCCCTTTCAAGGGTAAGCAAATTACACATATCTCATTTTAGCATATGGAAATGATTTTTACTGATTTCTTTCTGGAATGTCCTTTCATTCATCTCTCGCTCCTACCATGTTCACATTCCTATTCCCCATACCATAATTACCATTAATAGTATATCGAATTATTACCCATATGTCATCTACGTACCATGATAACGTGTTTGAACTAATGGTTGATATTTATTGAACCCAATCTCCAGAAGCCAATTTTCTTCTTTTAATGATTATATTGTCTTTGGAACTATTCTCCTATAAATGTGTCCATCTGTCATATCTTTCTTCGTAAATATATTAAGCAAGTTTTCTTTTATTAATGTCTATAGTCACTAACTAGTTACTAACTAGTCACTAACGATTCCATCCTACCCTATATTTACTTTTCAATTTTCATCTGTTTGTCAATAGTATTCAATAGCATGTTTTACACTTCATAATTTCTCGTAGTAGTTTCGGTGTTTTCTCAAATTTCTGCTAAAAATTAAAATTATTTTTCAGTCTGAAAATAGTACTTCAATTAGACGCTCCAAGTGAGAGATAACATACTATCGTCTTGGCTAATAATGGAACATTGAAAACTAAAGTTAATCCTACTACTCAGCCTAAAATGTAAGGTTTGAGGATAAGTAATTTCCCAGTATAGTCAAGAGTCGTTATAACAACTACACGCTGGTGAAAAGAGTTGTGGAAGTAAATTAAGCTTGTATATTATCTTTTTTCATTGTTTCTCTTTAGTGACGGATTTAAATTCTCTTTTCAGAAGACGTGAATGAATTTCAACCAATCAGATTATGTACGCGTGATAAGGATTTTTTTTGCGACGTCTTATTATTGTGATCTTTAATCATTCCAAAACTTCATAATTGTTTCTATGCGTATGCCATGATTTTATAATGCCTTTCCATGAAATCGTGACCTTTGCCTCAATATTTCATGGAAGTAAAACTTTTAAGTGCCCAGATTAACTATAAAATCGATCAAGGGAGTAATACCGTTATACGAGTTACTTGAGAAGTTTTTATTGAAAAAATCCAATGCATAGTTTGACAATTGACTGGACCAGGAGGTAATATTATTTAAGCGTTCTAATAATGAACACGTTTGAAAGAAGGATTCATTGTTAATTTTGTCCTGGCGAGAGAATAAGTTAATGTTGGAAAAATCAATTAAGATACATGCTGGAAGATGTTTTCGATTGCCCGAGAAGAAGGGGTAGGCTAAGAAAATCATTGGTGGATATCGTTGAAGGTTTCTAATGAAAGATATTGTTTCAATTTCAAGAGAAAAAGAGAATGCACCAAGTAAAATAATATATAATACATTATTATTTTATACTGAAATATGGGAATATAAGAGAAGCGAAACAACAATGACAGGATAGTATATTTTAGTAGGCATTACTGGAAGTGAGTTTAATCCTTAACCATTTTCCTCATCTCAACACTTCTAAAAAGAACGTATAAAAAGTATCCGCGTACTAATTAATTATTCCATGCACCACAGTTGTCATTTTCTTCAATATTTCTTTCACCTCTCTTGTAAAAGTTAAAAAAGGAAAACGAATCTCATTTCAATCCTTTCCCTTCGCTAGCATCTAAAAAAAAACACACTGACCTCAACCCAGACTGTTTGCAGGTTGAATGAAATAAAAATGAGCTATCCTTATCAAACAAAAGCTTCCCTTTTTCCTTTATGCAGGAAACGGACGTAACGTGCATCTGCCCCAGTCCCTGCAAAACCGTCGCACAGACCTTCCGCATTTTTGTCTTCGTTTTTTTTCACAAAAAATATTTTTATAACCTTCTCCATCGTCCTTCAGTCCTTATTCCCCCTCTCACCTTTCACCTTTCCAACAACGCACCCTCCCCATTTACTTTTTTTCATCCTCCCCTTAAATTTCTCCGTTTTTCCCAGCCACCTCCCAACTTTTTCATACCCCCAGGACGACCCTTGCGCGTTACATTACATTCAACTCCCTTCCTCTACCCCCGGGGTGAGCGAATTTATTTACTACCCACTTTCTGACCCATCCCGCTGGATGGGGGCGTACGTACGTGGCGACTTGCAACGCACTCGCTACTCGTTGCAGCGGAAGGGTCGATGCTGATGTTTCGGACCCGACCTAAGCTCAGCATAGCGCAGCTAATTTTTTTTTAAAGCCTGAGTAGTGTATGGCCTTTCAGTTTATTTAGTTTAGGCCATCGATAAATATTGTTTTCGCAAGAAAAATGCCCACTTGAAAAATAAATTATCAAACATTAATTATTCATGATAAAAAATATGAATATAAATTATTCCACGTAATTGTTCGCTAATAAAAAGCATTACAGGCAAAAATTGCGTTCTGGCAACACATTATTAATTTTAAGGTTACCTAAATGTGTTCTGATCATTTAAAAAGGGATATTATAATTTACATAAAAGAATATGAAGGATCAATACGAGGGTTGCTACGTATATTTATCTCCACAAATCTCTATAATATTCATACCGCGGATAAATCTTTTAAGAGTAGTTCATAAATGTAAAATGAAAACAAGGAACACGAATAACAAGAAAAATCCAAAAGGAATTTCGTCGCATAATATGTCAGCACGACCATTTTGTCATATCTATACCATAATATTTTTTATCTCTAGAAAATCGCACGGTTACACGACTGGATTGTGTTCTTCCGGTAGAAAAGTTTTCTACTAATATAAACTTATTATTAAATAATGATCACTCAATAAAGTTCCAACGAATAATGTTATACCGATTTATTATATATACTTCTTCGGTTACTGTGAGAGTATTGGTTTAAAACTGCAAAAAATCAACATTTTAACTGATTATTAAATTATCTACCAGAATTTAATACAAAAGATATCCCTCAGAAATATGATTAATACGTTCACCCTTTACCCCACTATATCCTTCTTCTAGCGGTCGATCTCTTTTAACTTGCTATCCCACTCAAATACCATTGCCCCTCTCTCAACTATTTTGTGTAATAAGACTGCATAAAATATGTTCACTATATGCCTGCGCCAGATTCTTCCCATCAGCGGAAATAAATTACTTCAACTGATGAAAATGCAACATAAAATATCTCTCCCTTACTACAAAAGCTTCGTTTCCATTCGTGCGAACCCCTCTTGATACTTTTTTCTCCTAGTCTCGACATTTTCGACGCACTCGGTACGTTCATTCGGACAGTTGGATTCCGAATGACTTATCGGGCATCTAACTGTAGCAGCGAGAATTGTGGGAGATTAATAGACACGTCGGCGGGGAAGGGATAGGGGAAGAGTGGGCGCACGTGTCAAGGGATCGCGGGACGGCTTTCAAATCAATGGAAACGTGCTGACTGCAACCTGACTGGACGTGACCACGAGGTGGACACCGTTCTGAGTGCTCTCGTCTCACCCCAGAGCCTTGCACCCTCAGAGAGCCGACACCCCAAAGAGCTTTCGAGGAGTGGACTCTATGACCCTTCAAGGGACTTGCGGAGCTACAGAAATGCAATCTCACATGTAGCACAAATGTATATGTTGTAAGGATACCATTCTTAAAATGAAAGGTTTGCGGCAAAATGTTTGTCAGTGGGAATGTGAAAAGAAGGGAATTTACCCTAAATGGGCGTAATTTTCATAACAGTACGAAATTTATTTTCTAAAATGAAGGTGGCATTTAGCAATCGAATATGTAGAATCGATGTCCTCAATCCCCAATCCTTTTTAAAATGGTAAAACAACGATAGTGAACGATATAGGGTAATCACAAAACAGAAACTGAAGAAAACACATATTAATGCATGGCATAAAATAAATGTGAATATTATCGAACGGATAATGTTTTCCATTAATTTATTTAGAAATTTAGTTTGGCTATCAATGTTAAAATAGGATATAGCTCACCCTAACTAAAACAATTTACATGTAACATGCCACTTAGTCACGATAACATTAGCAAAAGAAGTTAAAACTCAAGCCACGAACATGCTTCGCAAATAAGATTTATTATAACTCAACAGTTAGGTTTTAGTCAGTAACGGCGTTGCAATAATTGCTATTGGCATAATAAACAGTGAGATAGGAATGCGATAAAAAGCATAAATGTAAACAAAACAAATGCGACAAGGTTTTTATAAAGGAGCAAAGCTAAGTTTATATTCGAGGGCAAGAAATAGAACGGTAGTCGGTAGAACATTTTACCGACCTTGGAGGAAATTGGGCCCAGAGTGAATAGGGAATAGGCAGAGGGTATTAGGAACGGAAGAAGAAGAATTCCGTCAGATAAAGACATTTTGACAAGGAGGACGGTATATACGACAGACAATTTTATTTAAGAGGTTAAGAAAAGACTCGCCAAAACTTAGATATGGAGCGTAGCAGCACAGCTCAGAAGTATGGTCTTTATAGAAAGAAAATAGGCATATGGAGAACACCTTGAGCTGTAAATGTGAAAAATTATAGAAAATGTAAAATGAACGGAATGAAAAACTTACGAAGAAGTACTAAGCAATGTAGGGGAAGAGAGAGGGGATTGTTGGGAGTTTCAAATGGGGCAGGAAACATGAATTCAGAGAAATTCACTGTGGAGGGAATTCTAAAGAATATGATCGAAGGGGAAACCTTAGGTGGACAATTAATTCACACATGTGTTATTGATAAAAATCACTCTGAACCTATCGCGACACATTTAAAGCGTTGAAAATAGAAATTCAAAGTCATTTTTAAAAAATTTATCTGTAAATTTTTGAGCTTTTTAATGAGCCATTACCAGATTAAAACACAGAGCTAAAAAGCAACGTAATCCACGAATTGATAACTATATTAGTTGCATAAGCTAACTAGATTGGATGTAAGTAGTATATTTCCGGAAATACGCTATTGGTTATTCAAGTTTTTTTGCATTCATTCTTAAAGTTTATACATTATCTTATGATTCAAAACATCGCAACATAATAATCAACAATCGGAAAGCACTTGACACCATAATTATGAAATATGAGTTTGTTATACAATTAAGTCTATGTGCATTCAATATAGTATGTTGCTACGATAATTATACTTATCAAGACAAAATCAAGTGATTTTACGGAAGTTTAAGGTACGCGACATTTTTTATACAATGAAAAAACAAGGATCCTCCCAAAAGAAAAGATGAGACCAGCCTTTTACCATAAAGCCAATTTAAGCAACATGTTATGCCACACCAAGGACCACGTTGAACCCCTACACAAAAAACGGGGTGTACAAACTCCGCTGCAAAGACCCCAACCGGATATACATGGGCCCAGACGGGTAGGAGAATTGAAACAAGAATAAAGGAACACCGAGCTTGCTTTAAAAATAACATCCCCACGTCACTCTTTGCCAAACACGAGAGATTGTGGCCACAGCAGCGATTTCACCCCCGAATTTCTGCACTTTTAGTAGAAAGGCCACCGTCTCGATGTGCTGGAGCTATTAGAAATCCTTCAACACACGAGTTACGAGGAAGATTTTTTGACCAACGATTTTTTTTACCCTTCACATTCCCCGTTATTGTTAATTCCCACACCCCCTGCTAACTCACCTGAAATTAAGTAAAACTTTTTCAACAATGTAGCGACTCCTCCCAGCCCGCTCCTGAGTCACCTGACTAGTTACTAAGTGCCGGTCTCCCCGTTCACAATAACCATTCCCATAATCCTCTGCCAACTTATCCGACGTCAGGCGGGCTTTATGCAACATTGTATTGACCTCCATCCTTCCAGCCTGCTAATTTGTCAATATTACTAATCCTCCTTCTCCGCCTCAAGCCATAGAATTTTAGCCCCCCTCTTTCTAGCTCAACCTATCCTTTCTTTCCTACCTCCTCTTCCACTCCGCCTAGAGATATCTATATATTCTGTGCTCGACTTGCATTTTTACCTGATGATGTTATTCTGAAACGAACCCTAGGTCGTAAGAATAAAACATTTTAAGTGGAGAAGCCAAGTTATTTAATTTACAAATGTCAATATGTACAAATATCTATGGTATTCTCTACCACACGTCATTCTGGATTCTTCAGGAAACCTGTCGTTACGCGCGTAACAATCAAGTTTCCCATTCTCAGTGTCATGAATTTATTAAAAACTAACTGCCGAGAAAATACAAGTTAAACAGGGTAGGCTCATAAAAACACACTTTAGCATCTAGAGGTTGTCGTGGTTTCTTCTCGTGAACCAAATATTTCAACGGAAATATGTGTGCCTCCTTTTAAACAGTTTCTCATGTGATTTATGGTGGTGACACTCAAAGAGATGGAGACAGACACCATGGAGTATAAATTTAGAGAAAGAGGGCATAAATTCCTGGAACTTTTATCGATAAAATCACAGTTTTTCCAGCAAAAGTCGAAATTTTTTTATCTCAAGGTTCGACTGCAATATGCAATCCATCAGCAAACATAATATTTAGAAGTAATCCGAATTTTAAATATTCCGGTTGTAACCAGAATAATTAGGTTCCATTATAATTTCCTGCTCATTAGTAATTGAGATGGTTTCTTGCTGCCACGTCATCATTGCTACACCACAGAATTCGGATGGATTTTGTAGCCGCCTTAGTGAGAGACATGTTGAGCAGACTACCCTCGTCTAAGTCCTACCCTTTGACGTATCGTGCATGGGTGACCCTACTATGAGCGATTACCAGTCCTCCCACCAAGCACATCTCTTGGAGTTATAGGGATACGCTAGCTCCTCCATCACGTCAGATTTTGCTTCATGCTTCACGCTTGTGTCATCCTAGTTAGTGCTTAGTAGTAGAGGAATGTGTAGTGCCAAAGGCCATCAGATGCATACCTTTAACTAATAAAATGCAACTGCTGATTAAAATACTGACCAGTATAATGTTCATCAAAAATAAATTTAATTTAAATTCCAATACTAATTAATTAAAGATAAGGAGTAATCATAATTAATCTAGTGATCAAATAAGAGTTTGAGTTACGAATTATTTATTTTTAAAATTTGTTTTTGATGTAGACAACCTTAACGTCTGCAGTCGTGTTTATTTTATATAGTCCAGTAATTATAGTATAAAATATATAAAGTATATAATTATAGTAAATATAATATAAAAAAAAGTATAGTCCAGTCCTGTTGGTCTCTGCATCAATAACTTTCGGATGTATTTTAAGAATCATACTTATGACAGATCCAACTCCTAGTATGAAGAGTGTAAAAATCAAATAAAAAATAAAGTTTACTTTTAGTTGCAAGTTTTCAAAGATCAACAAAAGGTTTAATTTGAACTATTTTCCAAGGGAAATTTGTTCTATTCTATTTCATTTCCTTCATTTAGCATTAAAGTATATTCTTTCTGAGATATTATCACTCTTTCTTCTATTTTTTAAACCGAAATTTTCCCCTACGTTTTTAAATCACTTGAAATCAATCATAGAACTTTCAAGTTTAAATTAACTGTCCTTGCGTTTTCAATCATCTGCCCTCGTCATTATTACATTACGACCGAGAGTGGTAAAAAGTGTATTCACAGGACAGGAGAATATACATGGAGCAAATTGAAAGCAAAAGTCCCCCACATTAAGCACTAGTATTTTAAGGAGTTGTTTACGTGTACATACTTAAGTACTCTTTACCGTGGAAGTTCTGATAGCGTCATGCTTCACGTCTAGCTTTCATTTGGAGTAAGAAGGAAATTGATAACTGATACAAAAAATATTCATGAAGACCAAAAGACTGCACTTATCATCGAATTAAAAATTTGTAAGTTTATCGAATTTCCTGCGCTATTGTTTTCCACTTTCGATTCTTCGTCCACGTAATAATTTTCAAACATAAATAATGCAGAGGGTATGCTTTTAATGGGGTTTGGCGTAGGATATAATGGATTAACTTATACTAGATGCCATTCTTCAGGAACTACGAGCTATTCTTTAAAATGGTGATTCAGAGAAGAAGTCAGAAAAAACATAACAAGATGGATTAACAAGATGGCGTTGGATGGATTTCAGGAACAGCATTTCCGGTATAAAGCCTTAGATAATTTAGTTGGCAAAGTTTATGTTTCTGCCATTTATACCCACAACAACAATGACATTGTTGAAGCATTTCAAATAAACAAGATAGCGGGTCTCAAAAACGATATTTTCCAAACATAAACCTCAAAATAGTTACACTCAAACTTGAGGAAAGTCAACAAGATTTTCTTGATTAATAGACTCTATCTATTAAGCTGTAATTTTTAACAAGGCTTGCTAACATTCAATAAATTTACTGAAAATTTGTAGATGGAAATTTTTTGCTGAAAATAATTATCCTTAGGTTCGTGTAGGGTCTCACTTGAAATGAAAAGGAAATTAAAGTAAATCGGGATAATATCTATTAAAACAATAAAAATATTCATAAGAGAAATCCTAATGGCACTTTCTTTATGGAATTGTTGAAAAACCACAGGAGCTGATAGATGTTTAAATCAAAGTTTTAGCAACTAATTGAAATAAACCGTACAAAAATCTATCTTAAATAGATAGAATTCCTGGAAAAATTGAAGGCATATTACTTCAATATTAAGGGGCTGATGAAAATGTGAGACAAAATGGGACAGACGAGGTGAACATAAATAAGTGAAAGAAATTGAAAATTTCTCATTTTATCGATTGACCTAAGAATAAGAGAAAAATTAATTCATTCGTCTAATATTACAGTTCAGCTCAATTTGATGTATATCTCGTGCTATGACCCAATTTTACGTATCCATGCGGTTATAAATAGCAGTTAGACATCGCTTTAAATTCATAGGATTACAAATGTTTGATACCCATAGAGAGGAGAGGTGAAGGAGAAATCATCCCCCAGTCCTGCTGGAGTATGAGATAGAAAAATATTTATGCCCACCCAATGCGGCACTTCTAAATTAAAAAAATCACCCATGAGAAAATTTGCCTATGAATATTACCTTAGCCCTCACAAATATTTGCCCGTATAATAGGGTCCAACTCGTTAAATCCTAGAGTTATTACGAGGATGCGGGGGTAGGAGAGAACGTAGGCGCTGAATGCAAAAGGGAAAGATATTTATGCTTCCACCACCCTGACAGCACACCCTGAATACACACCAGGGGTTCGGGGAACCATTCATTGAAGCATTATCTCTGAAAAAAATAATCCAACGGAGGGCAGGAAAATGTGAAAATTTTGAAGTGAGAAGTGTAGGCGTGTTTTGAATAATAAAAAGCCTCCGAAAGATATCTAGAGAATAATCTTACAATGATACAAAGATCTGCACCAATAGAGGAGAAACGTGGTTAGCTCATCCTTGTATGGCTATACTACATAGTACTTCGTTGTGTAATTCTATTGCTCTAATAAAATTGAAATAACTTTTTCTCGCATATATTTTTGATGATTTATTCAGAACGAAAATGTCTCAACACAATATAATATCAGCTACAAGAATGCACCTGCATTGAATTTGAATGATTAATTTCCGTATAGATTTTAAGTAGACTAATCTTAAATATAGGTGAAAATTCATCTCCAATTATAGGAAAATACTAGTGAAGTGAAAGACATAATAACTTTTTCAAGAAAATCATTGAAAAAATTATAGTGTACTTATTGATGGCGGCATATCCCGCCAAGAAAAGCCATTATTAAGATTTCAACTTAGAATATAAAGGGAAATGTGTAACCGATATGTTGACGCAACGTTTTGACTTCCAAGCCATAAATTTTGGCGTAAAAACACTAAACCCAATAATCATAATGTAAATCTCCCCCAATACAGTCAATTAATATTCACTGGCGACCGCATATGATGAGACTTTCTTATAGTGTCTTTACTCTGGGAAACATTTAGGAAATATGGGATTTCCGGGAATAAAAAAAATGAAATTTTGTCAACCTCGATTTCATGAACAATATCAAAAAACCATATCAAAACCGTGATGTGTGTAACTTGGCGTTATTGTAGAAAGACAATCTCAAGACCTTAATGAAATGTCCCCAATTGAAATGCATCCGAGGAAATGGAAGTAAAGTCTTCAATAATACTGTTCCAGGGAGATAAACCCACAAATGGAACTATATGGCGTGATCACCGTGAAATGATACAAAGAAAACAAAACTGTAATTGAATCCCTCCCGGGTTGAATCCAGAAAAAAATACCATCCCGCTGAACTAAAAAAAGCTCCTAGTACTCTTGAGTTTCATATGAGTAGGATCCATAATCGTAATTTTAGACTTCGTTCCACTATGAGACTGGTCAATAGGGATACAGAGGACACATAAATTCGCAGTAATGGTGAAGTTAGTTTTAGCCTGTAGACTTTGAGATAATTAAGAGATGATGAAGTGAAACAACACGACGTCAAAATACATATAATTTTTAAATCATCTCATCATCTACATCATCTCTAGATGAGATACTTTTAAATGTATGACTGCATCTAAGTACCACCTGCAATTATATCGTTTATCAAAATTACCCTTTTTCAAGGAAGACTTTACTCAGGAGGCAATGAAACGTGAGACGTATTTGGTCCTTCGGCTGGAGTTGATTTACGTCATATTTTCAATTGCAGTAAATTATACTTGGGGACAATACGAAAAGCCGAAACATACCTTTACTTAATTTTCATACGGAAAACCATTCATTTTAAATTTCATTCCTGAAGGTTTGTAGCAACCAGGGAATTTCAAGAGGCCGGAGTGCCCATATGTATGTAGATTCACTCGTTCTCACCTATATAATGGTGGCTGAATCGGGTAGGGATTCTAGGAATGTATTAGGAATTTTTACACGCAAATTCCCACACCCTTTCCTTCGACCAGTTTTTCTCTCTAAATATTTCTATGTCTATCGTGTATGACTGTTTATCTGAAGACGTTACGTTGTAACGAAACCTAGACCGTAATAAAAAAATTCTAAATGGAAAAGCAAAGTGTCTTTTTTCATTATCATATATCGTACGTATATGTACACTTTCATGTCCTTTTAATCTTTTCTGCCTAAATTAATATTTTTCTTGGTGGTTGTTTAATAATGCTCATGAATTTTTTGTTCTTACTTCTTGATAGTGCTTTAACGTTTTTTTACAGCGTGTCTATTTCACACTAACTTTTTAAACTCTCCATATGCTCGAATTTTGCCTTTCATCAAGCTTCTTTCTCCCATAATTTAGTTTGAATAAATTTAGTTTTTTACTACTTTACCTATAATTCAATGCCTTCTAAAAACTTCAATTTCAAATTAGATATTAGTTTGAATTCAGATATACTGCTACTTAACGCTAATTTTTTACCAAATTCAACGATTAAAATGTTATCCATTGAATTTATTAGTATTTTTTATTTATTGTACTTATAAAAGGAACTGATTTTCTTCTTATCTTGCTTTATCAACCTCATAAAGACGTATGATGCGTTTATGGCAGTTACCACATGAAAAACATTCCAATATTTGTACATTTCTCCACTTTACCCCCGGTTGCAAATGCCTTTTCTGAATGATAGCTTATTTCCCTCGCATGGAATCGCATAGCATTCTTCTGCTGTATTTTCTCATTTATATTGCTCGGTCGATCTCCGGCGAGACAGTTGGACATCGCATTCCTCTCTCCAATGTACCGCTTATTCTGAGGCGTGATTTTGAGATTTATTCATTTCCTGTTTGCCCTGGATATGGGTGTACGGCGGAACGTTATATTAAATGGGTATTTTTCCGAATAAGATCCTAGGGTTGTTGTTGGTTTTTGCCAAGGGAGTAGGCAGACACGCCTCAGATAAACACAGAGGCGCAAAGTTATTATAACGACGGATAGCGTAGCACACAACCGGATTCTCTCCACTGTATCATCGTCTCTCGTCTTCTTAAACGTCTTTCAACTGTTCGCCACTTCCGAAATAAGCAAAGAACCGGGGAATAAACGAGCAGTATCCATCGTCCTTTGTCGCATATTATTATTGGCAATACATTTACGACGGTGGTCCCTTAAGTAGACCGAGCCAACAAAAAAGACAAATACTTTGGAAAAAAATGTATTTATTTTCCATATAATCTTCTTTGAGCTCTATACACATTTTCCAAACGATGTTTAACAAGTTCGATAACCATTTTTAGAATAAGAACTCTCTTGCTCCTCAAATTAGCCATTAATTGCCAACATCACTTTTTCACGGTTGGAAAATCTTTGATCACTGAGCCATTTTTTCGAGTTTGCGAACAGAACATAATCAAAGTTGGCTAAATCTGGCGAATAGGGCGAATGGGTTAGAAATCAAACCTTTAATTCATGAATTTTTGCCATTGTATCAACAGATTTGTGAGGTGGTGCATTGTCTCGATGAAAGAACACTTTCTTCTTCGCATCTATTTTACAAATAATGCAGTTTTTCCAACATTTTGACTTTTTTCCGTAATAAAAATATTGAGGTCATGGGAAAGGATTTGATCAAGATAGATTTTCTCAAATCCGTGAAAACTCGAGGGAAATTGCTGTTGGAAATTTTACACCCATAATTTCGGGAAAACATCATGTTTCGCTTATTTCGCTTTTCAGCAATTCAATATGAGATGTCATTCCATAACATAACGTAACTTATTATAACATTAAATAACATAACATGATATCAAATGATATGATAAGAAATAATTATGTCCACATCTATAGTTTTACTTTCAAAGCGCCGTTTCAAATACTTCAATCAGTACAAACTCTGAGTAATGGCATTATTATTAGCATTAATTCTCTCCACTTCGAAAAAATATACTCAATTCCATAGTACGTACTTTGTTTTCCTTTGAATTCTCTTTTTACTTTGAAAACCCTGATGGTGATTTTTTTTCTAAATAAAATTCGCAGTGCTCATAGATCCACGCCGTAATGTAAAAACATAACGAACGATTTTTTTCCGCCACCAAACACAAAAAGAGATCCTAGGATTTGAATAATATTAGGGTATATTTTGATAATCATAAACAAAAAAACATATGTTATTATTGCTATACTGGCAAATTTTAGTTCCTCATTATCTAAAATCTGACGTATAGATTATAAAAGACAAGAAATGGTTTTTCTTTCGAATCGTGTTAATTTTTAAAAACACACCTGAGAACTTGGATAGAATGAATCAATTCGAGTCTCTGGATTGATAAATAAAAAGTACAAATTACTTAACTATAGCATTCACTCACGTTAAATTGGAAGGATACCTAACTGCATGGACAATTTAAGCAATATAAAAATTCTCAGAATGTTTTTAAATTAATATATCTTGAAGCACAATGATGAATTTTTCATTTTGTAAATAGACAAATTACTTTCTATATAAATCAGAGAAAAAAATGTTTTCATAAATAAATTATTGTACTAAAGTACTACTGTATTTAGATACAAACTACTGTAAAAAAGTATAGTCCATTCTTAAGGGAGTCCAATTTTAATAGAGTTTTGAATTACTTGGCATTGCTGTATTTACGAAAGATAGGAATGCCTTACAAATGGATGAACTTTTATAGCATGTTGACCAAAATAAAAGGCTTTTTTGAGTGTGATTTTTGTGTATGTAGTTATACACCAGCAACGTAATTCTAAAATAAGAAGTGTATTAACACACAGTATTGGTTTCGTGATATAAAACCCTCTCATCGCAAAAAAGGATACGATTAACTATATTCAATTAATGGAGTAATTTCACGCAATAAATTACCATCGTGGCTTTTGGGAAATTTAAAAAAAAATTGAAATGAATTGTTGAAAGGTCGCAAGAAATCCCTGACTTTGCTTGACGCACACATTATGAATATATGGCTTCCATTTCTCCACGCTTAATATTTTTCAACGCATTATAAGGACGTAATTTGCGAGTTATTAGGAAGGAAAGGTGAACAATGGCCGCGGATCTTCGGCGTCATAAACCATCTCTAAATACAATCAAACACAATTATATCCGTCATCTGCAGTAAGAGGTGAGAAGGAAGGAAAAACAAAGGAGGGTGGAGGGTTGAAAAGATGGGTAAGAGAACCTTGAAAGGAAGCATAGACATGGTGGGGAAAGGAAAAGAATGGGATGGGTTACTTGAAGGGCGATGGCATAGGACTTCATAAAGAGGAACTTGAGAGCTATCAGGAAAATTTGTTGAGCATTCGCACACTCTAGAGTGTGTTGATGAACTCACACAAGAAAACATATTAATGAAGAAATCTTATCAACATCGAAACTCTTAAAAATCAAGAAGAATTCGTCTCGAAGTTGGAACTCTATGCCTTTAAAAATTATGGCCGTAAAAAAAGCAGATTTTAGCATAATAAAAGCCTTTGAAAGAAATTCCCTGGGATTAATATCAAATTTATACATAGATTAATGATCAGTAGTACTAATCAAGGATATAAAGTCCAGGGAAAATCCTCCATATTCGTTATAAGCTCTATAATAAGAACACAAGTGAGACAGGTATCTTAGGGGATTTAGGCTGGGAGCCACTTGAAATACGAAGACAACAAGCGAGAACTATACTTTTAGAATGATTCAGAACCAACGAGTTCAACGATAACATTAAAGGAATTGTAATGGCTCGATACTACTTAGGTAGATCAGACCAAAAAGATAAAATAAGGGAGATATATTACAATACATAAAGATTCAAACTTATTCTTTCCCAGAACAATTAGAAACCATAATAGTAAGAAACCGAAGTCACTTAAGAGATATTAAAAACATTTAATTTACAAGTCGGAAAAAAATTGAACTTGGAAGCGTATGTTAGTTGGTAGTTTGTTGTTTGCATATGCGTGGGTTTTAAGGGTTTTTGCATGAATGTATGAAATTTTTTGTATGTGGCTTGTATAAACTTTTGGCTTTTGCATGTTTGCTTTTCTTAATTACGGGTGGTACCCTAACACCCCCCGTCACACACCCTTGCGGCGGCTTGCGGGGTATTAATTAGATGTTGATTAAGGGAAGGTCACCTACAGATGAGGTCATTTGCGTTATCAAAGACTGATGGATGATTTGGTAGGGGCAGGATATTCAGAGAATGGACGAAGGGTGGAGTGAAACAAAATGTTTGAATTTGCGTAATATTATAACAAAATACGTCATGGAGTCACATAATGTAACGTCTCATAATCAGCATAAACAGTTTGAAATCCTCTCTAAATTATAAGGGGGTTAGGCGGTAGAAGATATTCCATAGCCTCAATCTCATCCCAACATAAAGACCAATATCTATCTATATAACAACCCAAATGAGGATTTGATTAGAAGGATTATTTCTTAAGTTAGGTACAAACACAGTAATCAACCCGAAGGTCGGTTTTGTGGGTAGGTTTAGTATATATATATATATATATATATATATATATATATATATATATATATATATATATATATATATATATATATATATATATATATGTATATCTAGGTATATATATATATATATTTAGGTTTATATATATATATATATAAGAAACACAGTAATCAACCCGAAGGTCGGTTTAGTGGGGGATGGTAGAGCTCACACATGTACCAAGCCCGACGGCGTGTGAATATTCACACATCAGGGTAGGGGGGCCAGTTCCTTTCCCTGTGCCGGTTACGGTTTCCCAGGAAGATCTGCTACCCAAAAACTCACATAGCTCGGGTAGAGCTACAGGCGCCCAGAGTGCCTTGCCTGGGAATCGAATCGGGACCCTTCGGTCAGTAGTTCAACACTCTACCCTCTGGACTACCTCGACCTATATAAGTTAGGTACGTTTGGTCATAAAAAATATATTCGTTTGAAAAAAGTTGTCATTTACTACAAATATACTTTACTTTTCTACATAATCGCTGCTTCCATTTGGTGACGCTGCGTCGGGTACCTTAATCTCTCAGTATCGAAATATGCGCCACCTGGGGATTCAACCACCAGTTGGCAACGGAGGTCTTGAGTCTCTCGTAGTCTTCAAACCGTTGTCCACGAAACCACTGTATTAAGTACCAGAGGAGGAAATACTCGCTAACTGCAAGGTCGGAAATTTTGATCTTGTCGAGATAGCAGTACAAGGAACCTCGTCCACTCAACATTCTTTCCTCTTTGTGTTACTTGGCAAGTATTTCCACTACCGACCTTGCGAACGATTTTTTTATATCCGAGCTCTGCATCACATACATTTAAAAAAAAATCGTTAAAATACTAATTTTGGTGAACTCAAAAAAGAATACATTATTTTCAAGCATATTTAGTTGACTTAATGGATTGTTTAGGATATTTAAAAAGTCTCTTATTTTGCTGAAGTAGTTGAGTGCACTGACGATATGCAAGGAAAATTTACAGCTTATACTTTTCGTGTATCTCAAATATTTATTTCTCTCAAATACCATTCATTCGTGCACTAAAACTATACTTTTTATGGGTTCAACAAAAAAATATGATGAATCTTGCAAAAAATACACGCTCATTATTTTCAGGAAAATAAACATATGTCCCCACCAATCATTTTAGTCTTGTTTTTAAAAATGTACAAATTTTTATCAAAAAGTTTGTAAATTAGTCCAAATGGGACGCAGAAATGCTTATGCTTCTTGAGACGAAAACAAATTCATCGCCAAAATCTTGTACAAGTTTAATTGGCAAGAACTACATGAAAATCGTTTTTTATGCCATAAGAAGAGTTTTAATGCACAGGAATGAGAGGACGGATGCATAACAAATATAAGAATTAGAAATGAACGGCTTGTAGTGATCTGAAGGCAAAGCAGCGCAGAGTATCCTTCATGATAACACAGACCAATTCTTGCATGAGGGAGGTTTATGGAAGGAGTATGGACGCCTGTCAAGTTGGCTAAGAAAAGATCATTACAAGAAAAAGAAACTTTCGCAATACAAGATAATACAAGAGAAAAAAGCAAACAGAGAGAGCGTAAGGCATATCCAATGCTGTCAATGTACTAGTGTGAATGTAATGTATTTTAGTGCGTGTAATAAGCAGGAAATAATACTTCTAGGATAACATGTTTCAATTCCAAACATTTAGTAACGGAATCGAACGTTGGTACAGCAGCGAGAAATCTACTACAAGGAAGCAGTTAGTACGGAGCAGAAAAAATATTTCTACTAATGACTTAAAAACGTCCTTATACATATTCAGTAGTAACGATTTCCCGGAAAAAATGCTTTACAGCGATTAAACAATCTGAGCAGAGTTTTCCATATTGAATTCAGCGTGATAATTTGCGGTGAAAGAATTGAAAAAAGTGCACGGAAATGTGAAAGTATTATGTTGTTTGCTGGAAAATTATTTTGGTGTGTTCATGTATGTTTTCCTGAGTCACAAAAGGATTTCTATGAAAGCAATGGAGGACACTCTTTTGTTACTACATTCCAAATATGACATAGAGATTTTTCATTCATGAATGATCTTTCCAAGTTCAAAGAAAACTTGAAGAGATGTCACGATAGTAGCGCTTAAGAAAGTCATCTGCTAATGGGTAATACAACCCAACAATTTAAAAGTGTCAACATCATCCGAATTGACCGGGATTCGAACTCGAATCCCTCGATGTCCGTCAGAGTGCTTTAGCCAGTTGAACTACCGAGGCGTCCTCTGGCAATTTTAAGGGTTTAAAAAGAACAAGATGTTATGACGAATTACCCTACTTACAATGTTACAAGCATCCGTCGTCGTTCAAGGACGCCTCAGTAGCTTAAATGGCGGGAGCTCTGGACCGTACATCGAGGGATCTGGGTTAGAATCCCAATGACATCATCATGACCTAAGGTGCAATTATATGTTAGATGATAGCATATGTAATTGCATGCGTGAAGAATGAAAGGAGGTAGATATATATTTGCATGCGTGAAAAATGATAGGATTTTAGCATGAATTTAGGCACCCCTGTGGGTATGGGTTCGCATGTCTTGGTTTTCAATGAGGTTTTTTTCCCTATTTTGGTTGGTGACCTAACATCCCCCGCCACACGCCCTTGCGGGGTATTATGTAGATATAGATGACCTTTACTCTTTGAAACAGCTGCATTTTAAAGCTCTTTCCGTTTAGCAGAGAAATATTTAAGTGTGAAGTTCTAGCAGCTTTGTGGTTACCACAATATTATAACCCAAAAAGTTTAATTCATGAAACTAAGAAATAACCTCACACAGGTATTTAAATTTGCAGTGTCCTACGCAAAAAAATCCATTTTAAAAATTAAGAAAGCTTGTTAATCGTCAGCAAATTTTGAATTTGAAATTGAGGAAAAAGAATACATTAATTTATTCATCTATGTCCCTCTTACGTATTCATACATATTTTAAGCATTCATGAAACAGCTGCGATGGATAATATGATAATATATTAAGAAATATTTGACGAAAAGGGAGCATAAGCAGATGCAAACTGAAACAAGTGGGAGAATTTCATAACCCTGAAATTATTTTTTAAATCATTTCCCGGTAAAAATAAAATATACGCCATCAAAAATGAGTGAAGATTTTGATTAAATAGCGAATTATTTTCTAATTAAGAATTTCATAGAGAGAACTGAAGGAGTGTCGCTGACTCAAAGGAAAATATTCCAAGGTTAATTTTCTGTCAAAATCAGATGCACAATTCCGATGTTTCCTCGTAAGAGAATAGAATTTACCGTGGACTCCACATGCCTCCGTGGTCTCTAGATGCCTGAAGGCAACGAAAACTTTGGATTCGAACCAAAATTATCATGATTATCCATTATCCCCCGTCAGAATTTCCATTGGCCATACGAAAAATGTTTCTTCTCTTCTTCCCTTATGTAGGTGTGTTCTCCTCATTAATGTTTCATAAGAAATCCAGGCGTGGTGCAGGAATGCATTGCCAAATGGAAATTAGTGGGAGAAAAAAATCCAAAAGTTAAGTGATAAAGGAAATTCAAGTTGAATAAATTCTTGAAATAATTCAAAAGAATATCGAAATCTGTATGTTTGAATAACAGCACAGGAAGTCACACACATCTAGTGTATATGAATAGTATTATTTTATTGAAACTAAGCTGGATTAAATAATCTAAGAGTAAAAATTACATAGCTTTTTTTAATTTATCACAGTAAATTGTCATATATTTTGAACCTGTGAGCTAAAATACCAACTTTGATGCCAAAATTGCGCAATTAACCTTTGGCTTATTACAAAAGGTAGGTTGAATCTTTCGTAATTGGTAATGCCATGCAGAAATTTTGAGTGCATAATTTAAACCTTATATTCACTTGTTGGGAAAAAAGTCCAAAGTGAAGCATCTACATAGTATCCCAAATCCTCAACGCCCTCTAACAATTCCTTGAAGAAGGTAATTTCGTAATTTGGGTCGGCTGAAGCAGCCGGTGTCGCAAAGAAAGTAATTCAAGGTAATGCACACATTAATGCATTACACGAGACGCAAACCGTTTTTAAAATATGAAAATAAGAGGAAATTAATTAATAAATTGCTTCAGTACTAAACTAATATGTACAATTACTGTCAGTGTTCGCACTCGGTTATTTACTACATTAGGTAGGGCACATAAAGCGAAAAAGATGACAAATGAAAAGTTTTGAATCATTTTAAGTGGAACTTATAAATACGAGAAATTTTATTATAGTGCAATTAAGCAAATTGCGAAGGAATTAAAAATGTGCCAAAAAAACTCGTTACATTTAAAAAGGTTTCCGCTAATTGAACGCTTTAGTGTAACAAAATATTTTAAGCTCATTTTTTTCATTAAACTAACAACTTTAGAGATCTATTTTCTACTATTTCCTCCGGTGTTTCCATTTCTGCTATTATTACATAAGTTAATTGATTATAACACACAAAAAACAATACATTTGACTTAAATTAGAGACAATGGAGAGATACGTAATGCATGCCTGTACTCGATGCTGACATAAAATAAAGTAAATCAACTTGTGAGGCATTTGTTATTAATTTTTCTACTATCAGTGTATGTTCAGTACTTTTAAAAACATCCATAATGCAAGATAATATAATTAAAAATGAGAATAATGTAATCTCAAATATTGTGCATATTGACTACTATTTCAGTCTATTGAATGTAAAAGGATCTTCATTTTAATCGAGGTAGGTGTTTAGACAATACAGAGAATAAAAAGTTCGTAGAAAACTTTAGAGCCAATTATATACCTTATTAAAATTACACACCGGATTCATGTTTCTTTGAAGAAAAATGTTAGGTTATCGCAAAACGTTTACAAAAATATTTCGTTAGATCACTGCCGTTTAATTTACTAACCAAGATAACCTTGCCTGTTATAAAGAATTACATTTTATGGCGATATGTCTGGTAAGTATTGCAAAACAAGAGTTGGAAATAACAAGAAAGAATACCGTCTATACTCAGCGCCTGGAGCTCCTAAAAATATTTCCGAATAAGGCGAATTTTAAAAAAGATGAGGAATTCTGCATATTTCATATTTCTTTGCACTTAAAAAGGTAGCGCATGATGACAGATTCAAATTCAATTTTATACACGCTCAAATTCAATTGAAATACAATTTCTGATAACTGTAATCAATATCAAACACATTTCCAGGAAAAATATCTGCTCGACCCGAACCAAAACATTGGCCTTCTCTACTTCATCTTATCGATATGCACTAAAAAAAATAAAATCACTCCAAATATTCCCTGAATAGAATGACTTGCGTATTATATTTGTTCTATATGAGTTCTTACTACATAAAATACTTTTCAATGTAAAATTTCGTTTTAAAACTAACTTTATTCCAATCTAATTAAAAAAGAATAACAGAAATAATAACAATGAGAAAAAATTCTAGCACATTTGAAAGATGGAATGAAATAAAATCAAATTATTATTCTGGCCAACTTCAATTATACCTGTTTGGATCCTTTGTCTTCCCATAATGCATGAAATATCATTTGTCATGCATTTCATACATGATATAAAATTCAATCAATTTATCTGCAGTTTGTAATTTTTTCCATTTAGTCTAAGAAGTGATGTCCTACTGAGCTAAATTCATACATAATTTTTCTTCGATTGAAAGCAATTTTAATATCGTCAAGGAATCTTATCTTTAATAACAAAGCCACGCGCGAAAGTAGTAAATTATCAAGCAACTTTAAACGGTGAATAATATAATTAATATTATTTTAATGTGTAGAGCGTGTTGAAAAAATGACGCTTACCATGTCACTCATTTTATTGTCACTCGATGATTCCAATATTTACGGTAATCTCAATAATATATTTTTCCAGGTTTTCTCAAAAGTAAATTGGTGCGTTTGCCGAAACATTATTACGCCAAATCACTTGCCCTTATAAATACTCTTATCCTCGAAATACTCTTTCAATTCAATCAAGGAAATATTTATCATCGAACACAAATTCTTAGTGGTGATATTTTAAAATATGTTGGAATGTCATTTGGCGTTGAAATCTGAATACAATGGTATAATCATTTAAAAATGCTTAGTAATGGTTAAATTGGAACCTATGTGGTACCGTTGCAGTTTTAAGGGGGTGCATATTGTGACAAGGAAAGATGAAAAGTAGCTTCATTGTGGTATGAAACGATCAAGTTCTCTGCTTTTATTCTCGCAAGTACAATGTTGCATAGAAACTTTGTATTCGCAAGAAAATAACAATCGGTTTCATTAAAACGCTTTCTTTTGTTGGAAAATTTATTTAATTGCTTTCCTTAGATTATATATTTACATTTATGTATTTATTTGATAAATTGAGTCCTCAAACGAAAATAAGGAACCTACGATTTATATATTTTACCTCCCGGGCATATTATTTGGTAAAATATTTTTAAAATTTTTAATCATCACTTTTGTCACTCTAGTTTTTAATCGCAGTATTAACAAAAAGCAGTTCTATTTAAATGAAATATAATATTTCAATAATATCGTAGATAAAAAGTCGCTAAATGCAAACAAGGAATTAATCCTCGCGGTAGGAGATAGAAAAATAAAAGAAAATTGAAACAGGGATTTTGGGGGAAATGTTTATATTTCATGTAGTTCGGAAGCAATGATATTCAGAGCGTTTTTCATGTAGAACACACAAGATCAAGGAAATTAATTTTCAAGCTGATAATTTAGCCATCTGAAGTGACTGTACAATGGCAAGTTTTGCCCATTGACTTTCCGTGTCAGTTCCCACTTCTTGTGGATCCTTGCCTTCATCTAACCTGTGTAATATTCCAGTATTAAGAAATATTTCCTTCTGGGACTCTTAGTCGTCAAAGAAAAGAAAAGGACCCTTTCGTAGACACAGGAATGTATAACTCCGTACAAGCTGCGCAATCCTCACAGCAAACGACGTGATTTGATTATCAGGGGATCATTGATCCCTACCTTCTAAATGAATGTTGATATTTCGTTGTTAACATGTCAGTTTACAAGAGGACATTATATTCTTAGTTTGAACATAAACCTTGAAGTTTGAGAATTCCGATAAAATGCTAGAGGAGCTTCAAAAAATACCACCATTTTGTCGTTTTCTTGTATTTTTTTCTCCGCACTTAACACCAAAACTCAAAATATATTTAGTGAACCAATTAGCGAATAGGAAAAATGCGTAAAGTACGACCTTACGGCAGTTCATACAATGGTATTAAAGTTGTCAACCTATAGAAACGAAGCAGTTTTTCTAAAGTATCCTGCAACACCGGCTATTTGTTACACTGACTTGATATGAGGTGCGTCTATACTACAGGATATGCTTATTACAAGAGTGCCGTAAAATATAAATAACAAAGTAAGTTGTATCCAGGACACTAGTACACGTGTATTGTAATCACTAATGCTCCCTAATTTCTTCCATACTATCCTAATTTTTGTTTATTTGATAATTTGAGATTTTGACAATAACCTGCAAGTCACCGTTAGGGTGTGTGGCAGGAATTGAATTTACGTCAGACTTACTTGGAGCCGAATATGACCCTCCCGTTATGTTAATTGATCCCCAATTGTTCGTTGAAAAACTGATATCCCAAATCTCTCTATTTTACACTTAATTACTCGAATTTTATTGACATGATTTCTTACCGTCATGCAATAAAGGTAATAGCACATTTAATCACTGCTAAAGAGACGTCCTTTCAATTTATGCAAGAGATTTAATCTGTAATATAACCTTCGCTCCGTGAGTGATTCCCAGCCTTGCTCTTGCAATATTTTGAATACGCTTCTCAGTTTATCTTAACATTGTTTTACAAATCTAGCTTCACGATACTGTACTCCATCCTGTGAGGTAATCAATCCAACTTCGTATGGATCCCATATACTAGTAGCATATTCTTAATGAGTCCTAACTAGGGAAAGATAACATTTCTCTGTGACATTTCCATCACATTTATCCAGTTCTTTTCTAGTAAATACTAATTTTTTGTTAGCTTGTCCACATGGACCTCGTATGTGTCCCACCCAGGAGAGGTCGTGAGTTCGGAAAACGCCTAAGTATTTAACCAAGCCAATTAATTTCCCTGTTCCACGTTCCATTTCCCTGTTCCCGATGCAGTAGGTTTTCGGGAGGGAAAATCTCTTTTTGCGCAAATTCGTCACTAGACACTTTTTAAAGAAGGTATTTGGAACGAATTACAATTAATCATCTATATCAATGTTATCTATCCTTTTTGAAGTATTACCTGTACATATTATACCACTTATGACAGAGGTTTTTCTAATACTCGAAACACTTCTGCAGCTCGATCTTTAGTATAACTGTTAGCTCCCTCCGCAATGCAATTTTGATCTCAACTATTCCTATAAAACGACGGCCCAATAAGGTTCCCTTTTTTTTCAGGAACAGAAGTCATACCTGGCCATGTCTAGTAAATACATAGACTGATAGATAAACTTCTTTATTCGGACGTCATTGAGACCATAAGGTCACTTTTTTCATTTAACCCCTATATATGGTGGCTAGACATCAGTACACTGCTGGTTTATCCAAAAATTCAGGAACACGTCATAAGAAGTGTGAATAGGTGCATTATTGCAGTTCAAAAGCATGAATTGTTTCACCACTAATAAGGCCGTTTTTTTTTCGTTTTTTTTTCAAGGAAAAGGCGGTAAACTTGTAATATGAATCGTTCGACCTTGTGGGAAGAACTCATTGTGCACCATGAACTGCGCGAAGCTACAAAATTCCCTTTACTTGTTAAACACAACTCGTAAGTAAATATATATACATTCACATACGTTTGCCTTAGTAATCTTTCTTTTAGAAAACTAAGTACCTTTTTCACCATTTATCAGCCTTAAGACATCTATTGGCATTTCATGACTACTTACAAATGTTGCCAATATTTATTTCATCATTTTGTTTTAATGAAGATCATTAGCAATAAATGACGGAAGGTTCTTTATCTTTTCTGCAAGCCAACACGTTTTCAAACCAATACCATTACTAATGCGATGATATTTTCAATTCTTGAGAATATTCTCAATTCTTTAATCGAATTGGAATGTGTAGACTTCGTTTAATGCCCTCACTCATGACCAATCCCCTGTCAAACACATGTGAGAAATTTATGGACAAGATAACACAAAATTAGGATTTATTATAGGAGTACTGGGTAACTATAACGAAAAAATCAAAGGGACGTGTTATCTTTCGCTGGTTAGCCCTCATCTACAATAATACCAATGGTATTATAGGAGCTAGGCTGGAAATCACTCATAGAGCGATGGTTAATCTCTTGCATTCATTGAAAGGACGTCTCTGTAGCAGTGATGTAGAAAATGTATTATTACCCCCATCGTATTACAGTAGGAGAGATTATGCTATTAAAATTGGAGAGAAAAAGTGCAGAACAGATAGGCTTAAGATGTCATTTTTTCCACGAACAAGAAGGGATCAGAATAATATTGTCCAACCACAGTAGGGTCATATTTGGGTCAAAATTAATCTGTTATGTATCCTCCCCGCCACAAACCGTAGCGTTGGCTTGCAGAATACTAAATTAACTAATTATTATTCCAGAATAAAACAAGAGTTTTCTGATAGATGTCAGAATTGCCAATACACGGAAATGTTCAGTTTTGTCCACATTTCGGTAACTATATATTGAATCTGAATTTCAAAGTTTAGCAACTTATTCATTTTCAATTCTCTTTCTGCAAATGTAAATATTTGTAAGACCTTTAAAAAAATTAATAAGTCAATTTTATACTACTCTGCCAAACATTCACTTACGATTATTAATATAAGTAGCAAGCAGCAATAGACGGATCTTTGACAAATTGTCAGAGTTATGATATATTTTTGAAAGTAGCCGAAGTACGGATAGTTAGAGGAGTCGGTTACTAATATATTTATGAAAAAATTAAAATAAAATAGTAAGGAACAGGAATTGCTAATAATAAATTAATCCATTGTATGTTGGTGTCTTCGGGTTTGTAACCTGTCTTAGTTTAGATGTACAACTTAAGGATATACGAAGCAATAACAGCAGTACGAGGAACATGAACCAACGCGGTGTAAATCCTGGAAGACTTGCATCTTCAATACCTGCACCTTCTGGAAACCTTTACCAGAAATTAAACACGCATACATGCATATCTGACTCAATTGGGTAAAGCACTTCAATTTTCGTGTAACATGGATAACAGTGTACATTGTGATATGCTTGTGGCCTCAACCTTTTCGGGATCACCTCAACCTTTGATTCGTCGATCAGTCAAAAAATTTTCGTATATTTAAAGGAAGGAGGAAATCACTACCATTATTTTAAAGGAAGTCACTACCACTGATCACCCGATCGATGTTCATTACTTGTGGATGTATGGCTCATTTATTCAATTTTAAACAATCGCATACACAGGGAGATATGGGCCAGGCACTGCATTTAACTCGTCTTTTGAAATTAAGCCTCTTCTTAAATAATTTAAAAAATAAAAATGTTTCATCACCGCATTAAACTAATAATATTCTAAATAAACGAAAGTTTGATGATTTAATCGACTATGGAGATGAAATCTTGAGATGGATATAGCTGTAACTTTAGCAGTCCAATGAGAGTGAGTGGCATTTGCTAAATGAAAATATTTTCCGAAACTCCGACTAACCATATCTTATATTTTAGAAGTACCTATTGTACGTCTAAGTACGTGAAAAACGGTTTACAACGCTAATCTAATTACAGGTAATGTTTTACTTCTTATCTTTGAATTTATGATTAGTTTTCTGTGAGATATCCAAAATGTACTAGCTCCAAAATACATCTCGATAACAAAATATAGTGCACCTGCCTTAAGTAAATAAAATGATTTTTAACTCCATTTTGGAAAAATTAAATATTTTTCTCGTGGATTTAAAGCACCTTTCGTCAGTTTCAGTTAGCGTTGTCACAGATGTGGTAACGAATGTAGACATTTTTATCAGAAGATTTGATTCAATACAATACCTAGAAATGTCATTCTATTGTTGTTAATAGTTTTTGTGACGTCTTACTGCCCAGACAGTACTTATAACTATATCCTACGCTGGGGAATGTAGAAAATGTATTGTGACTACCACTTTTAGCCCAGGGCACGCCTGTACCTATTCCCCAGTAACGCTATGAGCGGTAACTGGTTTATTCCAGGAATAAACAGAAACTTCGGTTCGGTTGATGAGACCCATTCGCACGTAATCACTGCCTTGCGTATACCACCGCATAAGCCAAGAGGTATGAAGTCCCAGAAAGGCTAACAACGAACCTAGCGTCTTTATGGTTATTAAGGGTAAATAATAAAGTGGAGGGTGACCCGACAGAACTCCGTTCCGATCTCGTGATCACCGATATCCCAGGCGGGTCAGTCCACTGCGTGAACGTCACCATTCCATTTGAAAACGGCATGGAGACAATTAAAGCAACTAGACTGGCAAAAGTGGTAGGATACAATGGCGTTACGGAGAGGCTGTTGGTACATACACGGTATACGAAAATGATACCGCCGAAGGCGTTGGTGGTTGAGTCATTGGGATCCAGAGAACGAGAGAGAGTAGCGCCAACTACATATCTGTCGCGGCAGTATAAGTTCTCTCCGCCGCAAAATGGTGTCCAACGCAATAAATTTATGGTATGACATCTACAAACATCATGAGTCTGGAATAAAGCAATACGAATAGCTTAAATTGCTTTGTTATGTTTATGCACTACTTTATATGTTCTTGTTACCTTAATTATTCTGCACCAAGAGCAAAGAAATTGTTGCGGTTATTTCTCGTTCGTCGGAAAAACGACATTTAAAATCTATCCTTTCTACAATTAATGTCTATAATTTTATCGACATGATCTCTCCTTTTGTAGTGTGATGCATTCTGAACATTATTTCAACAATAACAAGATTTCAGGACCAAATATTTTTGTCATTGGAGTGTTCGGGGACTTCAACGTTGTGGAATCTAATATGGAAATTTATCACCTACAGCTTATTCTCTAAAAAATGTTTTGTTTTATATGGCACATAAACAAGCCACTAAAGTGATATCCGTCCAATAATAATTTTGATGCGCTAACTCAGATCGTCACAACAAACGTTTAAAAATTTAGCTTCTCTAAGTTGCACACGATCTAAATTGGTAATAAATCCGACTTCATAAGAATCCCATATACTAACAGCGTATTTTAAATGAGGCCCAACTGGTAAAAGGTAACATTTATCTTTAAACTTTTCATTACATATCCGCAATGGTCTTTTAAAAAATTGTAATTTTTGTTAGATCGTTCACATAATCCCCGTTTAAGATTAATCCAGGAGAGATCGTGAGTGAGGGTAACAACTTAGTATTTTATCGAGTCTCCGTTGCCTATTTCGGTAACAGAAAAAGAAAATATTTAGTTCTTCCTTCGGTATTTCTACCGCAGTGCGCCTTTAGGGGTGAACTGCTCTTTTTAAAAAAATCACCCCTATGGCCTTTATTAAGTATATTTATAATTCCCAAGTACCGCAAATATTTTTATAGCACTAAAGTTTTCTCCTAAAACTGATTCATCCTCAAGATTACGGATAGCTCATTAAATCAATGCACCATCGTCAAATAAACGCATCTTACTATCAGCCACGGAGATAATGCTGTTAGCCCAAATAAGAAATATAAGATGTCCGTTAACTCTTCCCTGAAGTGACTTCATAAGCATTAGAGCTAATTCCATCTATGACTACACTCTGTACCTGACCATTCAAGAAGTCTTTAATTGAGCCCAGGATATTTTTTTAATCTGTGACATAGGCTTCTACCTTTGTGAGTATTTTACTATTTGCTACCTTTTGGAAAGCGTTTTAAAATCTAGAAAAACTGCGTCTACTGCTCTTTCCCAAACCAAAGATATAATGAACAAAAAGCGCAAATTGTGTCTCGCAGGATTTACCCTTTCGGAAACCATGTAGGGCTATCAGTAACTCCTGACTGTTTCGGTATCTCACTATCGAGTTAGCAATTGTACAACTATTGTACTTGTACGCTCCATAACCGTACATAATATGGATTTGAGGGAAATAGGTCTGCAATTGCCTGTTTGCTCTTTGTATCCCTTTTTAAATATAGGTGTTACAAGTGGATCGCTTTCATAGGTAGATACGTATACAAGTGTAGGTGTTATAAAAGGATAATTTCTTTTTGGCTGCAGTTAAAACATTGTGTTAATTCTTTCTCTAAAAGTATTGAAAGGTTGTTAATTGTGGTAAAATCTTATGTAGTTAAAAGTTGACCATAAAATATCAGAGCACGAATACATTATTTCTCAAGCCTCACTTAGTTACTACTGAAGACTGATTGATACTTTT
Organism: Hetaerina titia; assembly: GCA_037158775.1. Lineage (NCBI taxonomy): Eukaryota > Metazoa > Arthropoda > Insecta > Odonata > Calopterygidae > Hetaerina > Hetaerina titia. Next base: position 64,664,757 of record CM073776.1, on the reverse strand, counting down.
CAGGACTAACTCACAAAACATTTGTTCCACGCAGAATAAACATTTTGTCTAGCAGTATATTATTGCTATCAAATAAAGGAAAATCGGCATTTTTAACATTTTAAAAAATTATTCCGGGATATTCCGGTCGCTTAACTTACAAGCTGAAAGTCAGAGGTGGAATCCAGTCAGTGATGCATTTAAGTTTCATCCTTAATCAGCAAGAAAAGTCATCCTTTCATTGCAACAATTTCAGAGTGTAAAAATCATTCACCTCGACCGGGATTCGAACCCAGATCCATCAATGTCCGTCCGTATATGAAATGCATGCATGCGTGAATGATTTTGTGATGACATGAAAGTTAGCGGATGACTCCGTTAAAAGTTACTGTTGCGGCATCTCCCTTAGTTTCTTGAAATTTGAAAAGACATCCTTGTAAATTATCAATTTGACTGGGAACTTGGGGTAATAATAAGTCTTTTGCCGTATGAAGGTCAACATTTTTATGTATTTCACACAATTCTAAGATTCATTTCAATCAATTCTTATCTTTTTCCGATTATGTTAACTCTTCAGTGATGGATGAGCATTCATAAATACGAAAAAATGAGCCTCTTAAAGAGCTTGAAGTAGCTTAATGACCATTGAAGTAGCAACAAATCGGAAGCAAACGAGTTTCCGCCTCTTATACGTAAGTTTTACTCCAGATATAAATCCTATTGGCACTGTTAAATTCATTTAAGGAATGTAGGACACCTTACGACAGTTTAAAAACCTTTTTTCGTTTAAAAACGTAGAAAAACCACGCTCTTTCCTAAGGGAAACACTGTTTTTTTCCAAAACAAAAAACTTTCCGCATAATTAATCATTTTCCAAAAAATATTGGCGACTAAAAATTTCGTAAATGTCTTTATGCCTCACCCAATTTAAATCGCTTCCTTCCGTATTAACTTCCCAACCCATCCCATCCGAAGCGAACCCTTTCGAACTCCCTCGAATCCCAATCCCCTCCACTCCTGATGCTCGCTCTAATTACTTCTCGATGCTAATTCCCCTTCGGTCCCGCTAATCGATCCCTCGGGTATTCGGCAAACGATTTTCACCTATTTAGAGAGCTGTCGAGCGCACGATCCTTGGTTCCTGGACCATTACCCAAGTAGAGCTCTCCTCTTTTCTCTCCGTCTCACCCTCCTTCTCTCTTGGCCTATTCCCCTCTCTCTCCTCCTTCACTGAAGAACCTCTTCATCTCTCTTTGCCTTCATCAAAATCCCCCTCGCTACAACCCCTCCTGGAGTGCCCTCCCGCATCTCTCACCGTTACCCTTATTTCGGTTGGACCAGAATCAAGATCTCCTTGATCCCGAAACATTCCGACCACTTTCTTTGATACTTCTTTTTTCATATGAGAATTAGGTCCCTTCTAATTACCCGATACGAAAGAAGGGAAGTCTCCTAGATAAGTTTCCAAATACCTTCGATTATCCAATTATAACTGTATTGAGAGGAGGATTAGAACATTCTACTACATATCATTTCTTTTACAACTTCTTCCTAGAACTGCCTATTAAAACTGACGTGGCACTGTTTACACCATTCTGTGCCTTTTAAAAGATATTCAAAGTTATCAAAAAGTATGAAAGGGTCTAAAAGTAAGATGTCCGTGGGTCACACATTAAAATGCAATAAGGTCACCAGGTTAAATTGTTCTCAATCTTCACATGACCTTATCGTCAAAGATGCAACAATTTTAAGTCGTTTCAATTTACGAATTTTTTTGTGGAATTTGGAACTATTAATTTTTTCTTAATGCCGAAAGGAACATTACAACTCAAAGAGACGACTTCGGGATCTTTCTTTCGAAAACAGTCCTATTCTCAAAATCATTAAAGAGACGTAAAGTTCGTTTCCAAGGCTACATCTTAGCGGATCGCCTCTTCATCCTGTCACACACCTGCGCGAAATTTGCCGCTACTTCCTTTCATCCCGTCCTTCGTTTTCCCCGCCCGACTTTGTCATAATCTCTCCTATCCTCCCAACATTCTACTTCCCACACTCTTTCCTAAGTTCACGTGGGCATCTTTGAACGACCTGTGATTGCATGTCATTATCGACAACTCCGAAACTGTGGGTAGATAGGTGAGTTCTTAAAGTCTCCTGGGTGATGCTCTGGAGAGTAGTGAACTCCCGGTTTTCTTTAATGGAGGAACACTTTAACGAGTTTCTCTCGCGTTTAAATGGCCGAATTATGCCCAAGAGGTCAAAAAAAAAGATGTCACGTGATAAATCGTTAATGATATGTTTAATCGTGAAAATGTTCTCTATAAGGCCCAAGTGAAATAGCTTGTACATCGTATCTGCGACCATCATTATTTTAGAGCAAACAGCATATATTGAATACTATTATTACAGTCGCTCACAAATTTAAAACATAAATATATATCTTTAAGTCATATCTATGTAATGGTATAATGCTAAATAACCTCATTAACCATATATTATTTCTGAGCTAAGTGTATTTCTAATATCAATTTAACGTTTCGAGGGCATTTTGACGATGAAACAACGATGTGATTTTCAGCATGATCACAAATGATTTGAATAAATATTGTTTTCCTTATTAAAATGAAGTTATGTTGCAGATATTTTTTATATTATCTTTTCATCCCCATATGCCATGAATTGACTTATATCAAGAGGTTGCTTCGGACACTTATTGATATTGCTTGTCATCATAATTATATCATGATTTACGGACATATTCTATATCAACACGGCAATGTTAATATAACTTTTTTCATAATATTAATAAATGTATATTATGTATATATATGTATATACTGCCCTTTAATCATGCGTGTTGCCTGTTTCTCCTTTGTCGGGTGAAACAGCTCCCTAACGCCATCTCTTGGCCAAAAAATCGAGGCACTTGGTTGCATAAATTCCCCGCAGATTTCAGTGTACAGGTACCTGTATATTACATTTCCATGAGAGCTCAAGTGGTTAGAGCATCGGCTCGGCAAGTGGAAAGAACGGTGTTCAAGTCCCGGTCAAGAAAATACTCTTGCGTTTGTGATCTGCTCGATTCCGCCTTCCCCACCTCTCCAGTGGGGAAGGCGGAAAGTCCTTTATATGCGTTCCTATCCCTTTTTCTTATATTTATTTGTTTGTGAATGAATATTTGTGTATATACAATATATATTATTATTAGGTAATCTACAAGTTAAGGTAAGTTTTTGGATGGACATAACTATCAAATAAATATTTTGTAGCTCCAAACAAACCCAATCCAGCAACCTACTCTATATCCGGTCCCTCTTCATCTCTGTGTACTTCCTCCCTTCATCCCGTCCAACATCCCTATCCTGTTCCTACCCTTTCTCCCCTCTATTACCTTCTTCAACATCCCACCGTCGTTCAATACGTCTTTCATCCAATTTTCCTGCCTCCATAGGATTTCCCTCAACAAACCCCTCTCCTCACCCACCATCTCCAGTACTTACTCATTTGTTTTCCTTTCGGTCCATTTCACCTTCTCTATTCTTCTCCACACCCACATTTCAAAAGCCTCCAATCTATGTCTATTCTCCTGCTTCAGCGACCACGTTTCCGCGCTGTACATAGCTAAGCCATATCAGAGTTTTTACGAGTATATTCTTAACCTCCCTACTCAACGTCCCCGTCATCTACTCCATCCTCCTTGGAAAAGAAATATATTAGATTCTGATGACGACGGCCGTGCCGTCGAAACGTAAATATCTACTGTAAGTGTCCTTCTTTTATGTTTCTGTGTGTGTAATATTTATTGTCTTAGTGTTTGCGTGTTTGTGCGTCGCCGAAGAGCGTCATTTTCAAGATTATATATATATATATATATATATATATATATATATATATATATATATATATATATATATATATAGAGAGAGAGAGAGAGAGAGAGGAAAGGAACTGGCCCCCCTACCCTGATGTGTGAATATTCATACGTCGTCGGGCTTGGTACATGGGTGAGCTCTACCATCACCTACTAAACCGACCTTCGGGTTGATTACTGTGTTTATGGTTATATATATATATATATATATGTATATATATATATATATATATATATATATATATATATATATATATATATATATATATATATATATATATATATATATATATATATATGTATATATATATATATGTATATATATATGTGTATATATATATATATGTATATATATATGTATATATATATATATATATATATATATATATATATATATATATATATATATATATATATATATATGTATATATATATATATGTATATATATATGTGTATATATATATATGTATATATATATGTATATATATATATATATATATATATATATATATATATATATATATATATATATATATGTATGTATGTATATATATATATATATTCAAACACGAAATCCCGCCAAACGGCGAACAAATATTACTTCACACATAGAAATAGATATAAGGAAAGGGGATAGGGAAACACGCAAAAGACGAACACAGGAAAGGTGGGAGAGGCGGATTTGGGCAGATCAAAAACGTAAAAATATTTAAATATACAAGGAACGTAGCTACGGTCGTGAATCAATGTAAACAAAAAATATTTCCTTACCCGGGATTTGAACATCGGACCTTCCACTTGCCGAGCGGATGCTCTACCACTTAAGCTAAGAAAGCTAAGATAATACACTGAGATCTGCGATGTTAAAGCGCCCAGAATAACTTGGTATCCCTCAAAGTGTTGTGAATCAACTTCTGACCGAACACATAAGCATGAGAAAGGTATGTGCGATGTCGATACCGCTAGTGATCTCGGATGAACAAAAGTAAACTCGCACGCGGATCAGACAAGAGTTTACCGACCATGTAAGTAAGGATCCAATTTTTTTTAATCAATGCCCCATCAGACGTCTTCTTCTTCACCCGCCTCAAATTCGTGCTAATAGGACGTCACCACGGCTCGGTGGAAGCGTTACAACAGGCTGTGACGAGAGAGCTTAGAATCTTTGCATGCGCCGCCTTCCATAAATTGTAAGAGGCGTGGAAACCCGCTGGCAGCGGCTAAGTGAACGCTCAAGAGCGCTACTTTGAAGACTTTTGAGTGAATGTATCAATTCTGTCAATACATTTTTTATCGACTCAGCCCTACTAAGTTTGGAAAAGACATTGTACTTTGGCAGTATTTTGGATGGAAATAGGTGTAGTAATTCGGATTTTAAGAGAAAAACATGACAAAAACAGAAGAATATGTGTTAGTCGATTGGAGAAGTTTGAAAAAATTACTGTATAGTTCCATAAGGAGGTACGCAAAAAAATCACAATTCACTCTCATTCGTTTTACAACAATTTTCATGTTGAAAATCATTGCACTCTGATGTACATTAACATATGACATTGTTAAAAGTTACGGTAACTGTACATCTCCCGGTGTTTCTGTGAATTTGTCAAAGATAGAACACCCTAGTGTTTAAAGTTTGGCCTTAACCTCGTAGACTGCGGTGCAATGCACACAATTACGTTTGCCTAGGACGTTGTATTTACGGTATTCCGTTATAATATCTTGTTCCTTTACAGCCTCCAAAATTTCGCAATTTCTCCGATTGTTTATAGCGGCAAAGAGATTATTTAATCCTGAAGTATTTCCTATCTTGGATGATATTCGGAGTAATAGAGTTTAGTTTTTGTTTTTGGTTCAAAGGTACGCATTAGCCTTTTTAGGGAAGCGCCACTTCGCTGAGCATCTTGCCTAGTACAGTCAAGGTACGAATTGATATTTCATCACGAGAGTAATTAAGGGGCGATCACTCAAGGCTCTCCTCGTCCTAAGCGAGATTCCACAACATTAATCATTCCCTACGTGAATGAGGACGCAAGGGTGAGCTTCACTTTCTGGGATCACATAGTGGACCAAAGCTTTGCTTTTACCTCGTATATAACACCCGATCAACTATCCAACTCTAGCCTCGAACCAAGGATGAACTTAACGTTTTTATTTAATGTCGGTAAAGCCTCAGGGCTTCCAATTATTATATGGTCAAGTTACAAAAAAAATAAAATTAATGCGGATTGAAATTCCTAGTTTTTCCAGATTTCTATACTAACTCCTAGGCATGGATAAAGAGGAGAGAGGATTGCCAGGAAATTGAAATGGAAGCAATAAAAGTGGATGCAAAACATTCAGATTGATGGAATTTTAAATACTGTAAATTAGGGGAGAAATTTTGACAGAGGGAGAGGAGGAGGAAATGAATCGTCATCTTGGCCGGAATGAAATGAGGCAGAATTATACGGGATTAAAAAAGTGTTTATGTTACCTTTGAATTAGCTTTAGGCGGTTACTTAACTAGGGATCTTGGGTTGGGAGTCCAAGTAGGCAATTTGATACGGAAGGCATTTAACGTACTTTATTGGGTAAGAAGAAATTTAAAAGGATGTAGCTTAGCTACAAAAGATAAACCATATAAGGTACTGGTTGGCCCCATTCTAGAATACCCTTCCATAATATGGGATCCATATAATTTGGGACACTTTAAAAAGATAGGAAAAGTTCAAAGAAAGGCAGTAGTAAGATATGTACTCGGGAGGTAGAAAAGAACAGATATTATTACGGAGAAGTTGGATGCACTCAAATGGAAGAGTTGGAAAAATAGAAAATGAAGGAGTAGGTTTGGCGCGATGCGTAGAATTGTTAAAATGACTAAGCGTGGGAAGATTTATGGAAAGAGATTGAAAAACACAACTTATAAACAAAAACACAAGGGATAAAACGACGTCCGATTTAAAATAAAAATAACAACGCAAAAACAAACAAGATAAAATACTCTTTTTTAAACAGAACTACTGTTGAATGTAACCATCTGCCTGGAGGTTTGTTTGAGCCCTTTCCTTCCAATTTTAGGAGTTTTAAGAATAAGTGTGAAGCAGCGACTGGTTGATAAACTTTATTGGTTGGTGATTATAATGTTTGAACTTTTAAAAATATTGGTCTGTACGTGATGTTGATAGCATGAGAAGTTGTATTGAAAAAGTGAATGATGCGTTAACGGTGCGTGATTTTGAACGGTATATTAAATTGAAGAATACGTGATTAAGGACGGAGTGCGGCGATGGACGATGTGTTGCAGGTATGCTGTGAACTGCCCATGCGTGATAGTAAAGGAGCTGTTGGTAATCTTTAAGTGACATTGTTTATAAGAACATTTTTTCTCATATCTGTTCTTCTTGTGTATGTATGCATGTGAATTGTAAGAGTGACCGTTGACCAGACTTGACCGTTTCCACCAGGACAAATGCCTAATTGCAACGAGATTTAAATAATAATAATAATAGCAATCGTATGATCTCTAAACCCTTGTGTCTTTCATGGAAATGCTAGTTTTGTGGTGTCATATTTTTCGACTTCTTGTAAGAATGTATTTCATACCAAAACAAAACCATACTACAGTTATCAACCTGAAGGTTGGTTTGATAAATGAGGATAGAGCTCATGTAGTACTCAGCACAAAGGCGTGTGAAATTCCGGTGGAACAGTTCCTTTCCCTATGCCTTGTGGTTTATCAGGTGAAATTGGTATTCTTTAAAATCACGGCCCTTGGAGGTGTTTGTCTTCAACCGGAATCAAACGCTTTTGCAGCATTTTTATACCTTCCATCTCGGGTTTATAGTACATCCAGCATGAATATCTGTTATATTTGGTATCCAACACTGTTACTTGCTTAAATTTATCCACGAAAGAGGAATGAAATATCCTGTTGTTATTCAATAAATTAAAGGCCCAGGGTATATTGAAACTAGATTTCAGAATTATCAACCACAGATGTGTGTTCTGATATTAGGGCCAAAGGAGGTAATACTAACGTAATTTCCTATATACTACTTCCAGGGTCTAACTAAAATCCATTTATAGAGAGGATATTTTAAGCATGGTAATAGTCTTCTAAATCTTTGGTATTCTAAGTCATTAATGTCCAAAAAATATCCTCATGTTTTGTTTTTTCAGCAATTAGAGCGGATGGAACATTTACATATCTATATCCGAGCTTAAGACAATCGCATCATTTATGTGCCACAAGATGAAGAAATCCGCAACTTAAGGAATCACCTTTATTTTTGAAAAAATGTATTGGAATCAACTTCCTTAATTAACTTATATTATATTTGCTCAATTCACCATACTGTAAAATCGTCATAAACATGGCTGACGAATGTGAAGAAATGCTCACATGTGTCTAATGTTTTTGAAAAACCTCTTCAATGATGGAGTATATAGAATGAAACCTACGGGTTACGGGAACGTAAAGAGTAGCTTCATAATGCAAATCAATGATGATCAGTCATCAATTGATAATATACCGTTTGAATAAGGTTTTCGGTGCATTTAAACTTAAATCCCTAGATTCCTTAAACTTGTATAACAAGACACAATTCTTTAGCCCTCAATCCCAATTCCTTCATCCCTTAATTCCGTTAAAAATGTCCAAAGTTTTTCCTAGCCCTCACTGTTCCCTTAACGTTATTCCGTCTATCAAATTCCTCAACGTTTCATCACCAATCAAAATGTTCCGAACACTTCTTTAATGTCTCCGTTGGATTTAAGTGTATCCCAACAATCTCTTCCCCAACTATTTCTTTTTCTTTCGGCTCATTTCACCTTTCTCGTCCTTCTCTACACCCATACATCTAATCTACGCCTATTATCGGTCTTCAACTACCAAGTTTCCGAACCGTAAAAAGTCACGCTCTTCTTCAAAGTTTTTTAGAGTCTTTCTTAAGACCTTACTCAACATTTCTGTCACCGATTCCCTCCCACTTGTAAAAACTTCTTTGCTTACGCAAATCTTCTTTTTGTGATTCTACTACTTTAACCGACTTGGCCCAAAACATTTCCAAGATAGGCAAACTTCCACCTGCTCTTGTTTTTTTGCCCTCAAATTTGAAGTTTAAGCTTAGACTCCTTCATTCTCAACAACCTCATAAACTTGGTCGTCTTCGTATTGATTGTCATGATAATGCACTCAGCGATGATTTTAACCCTTTGGCTGAATGGCTAACTAATGATGGATCTTCCGCAAACTAAACTCATTTTACGATTTCGCGATTGAAATTCACGAATGGCAAATAAAATTATCTATTGAAGACTCTAGCAGAATGCTAGGTCTCTTTCTATCACTTATTTTAACAGTCAACATTAGTACGCCCCTTTCTCGAAAACCTCATAACCTTTGTTTTGTTTACATTCATCTCAATGACATATCTATTAAAAGGTTTTCTAATGCGCTGATAAATGAGTATAATCCCTTGCTTGAATTGCTGACTAAAGCTGAATCTCTCGTGAACCTGATTGTATGATATCCCCTCAAACTTTCACTCCTCCTTCCAGTCCTTCTCGTGTTTTCCTTAATATCACTCAGGAATATGAAGAATGTTTCATAAGGCACCTAATGTCTCAAAAAAAAAGATAAACAATTATGGAATAGAAGAGTGAAATAATAGTCTTCGTGTCTATCATCACCGTTTATATTCCTACCATCCTTCGGTGACGTGGGAAGATTGGGGATAGAATGAGTGTAATTATCGCCCGCGCGGTGGGCACTAATTCCCAGAGGCCTCGAGTGGAAAGACTACGGCGTCACTGCGGCGGACACAGCACACTGCCAAGTCAGCCAACCAAAGCGTCTCATGGAAAGGGTGAAGTGAGCGCAAGGCATAACGAGGTTTTCGGCTTAAACCTTTGTGTTCTGGGGTGTGAGGGTGTTTGAGGGGGTGTGGCGAAAGACGGGGACGGTGGCTGGAAAGGTTTTTAGCGGGTGCGGGAATTGGTGCCGGTCCAACGAGAGGGATGTTCCGCGGATGAGTGGGCGTAGGGGAAATGTTGGTCTATGGAGAAGTGACAGTTGAGTGAAGAGGAGAGAGAGGTCGGGTTTTTCGGAGGGGGATGAGAACGAATCTTTCAAATTCATGGACCCAGAGTTGACAGGGCTAAGGGAGAGAAGCCAGCCGGGATTTGTGTCTGGGGAACAGCGTATCCTACTTTACACAATGGAACTTCAACAAACTCCGGGGAAAATTTTGAAGTCCTTAAGAAAAAGAAAGAGAATTTATTGCTAGGAGATAGACCCTTGGAGTATTATTTGTACCAATAGTACGATGAAATTTGTCAACCATACTTTAAATCATCTATCCGGAATTATTAAAACAGAATTTTTGCAGTCAGCAATTGAGTAGATAATACACACTTCAAAGCAGACAAATTAAATCAATATATATATATATACAGGTTATTATTATGTTATTTTTTATTATTAATATATATACATTCAAACACGAAATCCCGCCATACGGCGACCAAGTATTTTTTCACACATAGAAATAGATATAAGGAAAGGGGATAGGAAAACACATAAAAGACGAACACAGTGTTCGTCTTTTATGTGTTTTCCAATCCCCTATATCTATTTCTATCTGTGTGTGTGTATATATATATATATATATATATATATATATATATATATACACATGCATATATATACACACATATACACACATAGAAATAGATATAGGGGATAGGAAAACACATAAAAGACGAACACTGTGTTCGTCTTTTATGTGTTTTCCTATCCCCTATATCTATTTCTATGTGTGTGTATATGTGTATATATATGTATATATATATATATATATATATTTATTTATTTATTTATATATATATATATATTTATTTATTTATATATATATATTTTTTATGCATAGAGAAGAAGAAAAGAATCTGTAAACCTGTAGGATTACAGCCAAAAATTAAAAACCTTGATTGCTCTTTAAATGTTTGGTTTGATAATTTTAATATCTTCTTTTAAATTCCGTTATTGTTTTATTGCAACTCAAACATTTACCAATATCGCGGTAAGTATTTTTAAATATATTTAACACCTGGTCTACCTAAGCAATAATCACACCTTCAACCTATACCGTCCAAACGTATTTTTAAAAAATATTCATGTCGAAGAAGTGATTTTTCAAAACTGTTTAATGACAATGTCTTCTATACAAAAAAATTAATTTTATAAAATTTTAAATTTGAAGTTTTTTAACAGCCTCCAAAACCAGTTTACAATAAAAAAGAATACGTTAAGTGTCAAAAAAGTAGCTTGTTTTCAACTATGTTAACCTTAGTAAATAATCTTGCAAAATAAAAGACTTGTCCTCATTTGTAGAAATACTCTATCTCGTTGATTAAAGCTTGATGTCTATATTTTTGATGAAAGTTTAAGTTCTAGTATGACGAGATTTCTATTGTCATCCGAGAATAAGGTATTCAGAATGAATTCTAAGGTTATTAGTTTTCATACCGTTTTAGTGGCATGACAAAGAAATGCAAACAGGTCACACAGACGAGTTGGGCGAGAATAAACAACCTCTCGTAGAGTATCAATTTGGAGGTAAAAGCCTACTACACGCAAGAGCGCACTCTGAAATTAATTCTAGCGTATTCTCCTAAACCGCATTTCCTCGCATGAATACCAACTTGCGAGATATGTGATCATTTGGTTTAAGGCAATAGAGTCAGAATAGGCATCAAAGTATAGAACCTTGACAAGGAATCACTAATTAATATCGAAGAATGGAGTTGGAGTTAACCATGAAAGCTCCTCGTGCTGGAATTCAAAGGTTGTGCTCATGTACGTATCTACCTCTGCAAGAAATTTTGCAAGATTCCAGGAATCCGTGGTGCATTAATCATTAGAGGAATAGTCTCAATTGAGGAACTCCTGCACAAGCTCATTTCTTGACAATTTGTTTTATTTCTAAATATTAATCTGAACCTTCACATATTCATAAAGCCCATATTTCTTTTTAATAAAAAAAATAAATATTATTCAAACTCACATGTGCAGATAGACAATGTGAAGTGGAATACAAGACCCGAGTAAATATAAATAAATAAATGTTTATTTATTTTTACATACGTCCATGAGACTATCACAAAAGTTTTAAATATATATATTCATTCATGACTACTGAATTGATGCTTACAGCGTATATTACAGCGGAGGTGACGAGAGACAACGAGGGGTTGCCATTATATTGAATAAAGAGGTAGGAAAATGCGTATTCAACATAGAACAAGCAAAGGATAGAATATTATAGGTAAAGATAAAAGCAGACAACATGAATTTGGTCATTGTTCAGGGATACATGCCAACAAGCCATCATAAGGAGGAAGAAGTCCATAGGATATAAGATCAGTTAGAGAATATAATGGCATGTGTTCCCTCAGGAAAACTTTTCATAGTGCAATAATATTACCAAATAACCGTTTAACACCCACTTAGAAATGTATCAATCATTTCAAAAACCGATCCCCTATGTCATTAGGTTAATTTCTAAAACCAAAGAGCTTTAATGGAGTGGTTGAGTTTTCCCCATACAAGATCCATTGATGATCGCTTGGTGTAAGGACAGGGTGAAGGATAAGGACAAGGATAAGGTGAAAAGACCGCATTCTAGGGCAAGAAGTAGCTCGACGAAGTTAAAGGAGTGGATAGAGGTAAAAAGTTTCAAACTCCAGAGACATGGCCCAGGGAAAATGGAGTGAGAAAAGGTATCCGTGAAAAGTGAGGGAATTATTAAAATTTGAAAGCGGCTGCTTAGAGAAGATGAAGGGGAGATGATCGTTAATGATGTTCACACGGCAGCCAATTGTCATAGAGACTTCACAAGAATGCGACTTACGACTTGTTCGGAAAATTTAATTCTCCCAGCCAGAGAACTGACGATTCAGAGAGGAGTTTTCGCATACATGGGCATGACCCATCTACAAGTTTTCTTAAGTATGCACGTGCCAAATTGGTGCGAAAATTGGGATACCCCGGAGCTATGAATGACAATCGTCTTCAACGTGGATTTCACAAAGTTACCAACGAATGAATCGAATGTATTTAAAATTGAGATCAGAGAAACGTTCTCGTTAGTAGCGCTGTGAAAAGTCGAATGTGCCTCCCACGCTCGCATTCCTTCGTTCTTTCGAGGCCCGGTAAGAGGTAGTCTCACTCGTCCCACGGTAGCCGTCGGACTCTTTTGGGTCCTTGTTAAAATTCAAAGAAATCCGAAGAATGAGGTGTTTGGTGTACGGAAACATTACAATTATTTCAGTTATGCTAAAAAACTCACGAGAGTTTTCTTCAGAGAGGGCTTAAATTAAATGGCATTACATTTTAGTCCTCTGATTGGCCTATATATCAAGAAATGAGGTAACGTATCTTCTCATTAGAGTCAGATTTGAATCCATTTTATAGTATTGCCTAAAAAAAATTCTAGCACAGTATTCAACCCTTACGTCGGTGATTATAGAGTAGTAGATGGTAGTGTTAAGCCCGACAGCGTGAGAAATTCACACATTAGGGCAGGGTGGCCAGTTCCTTTCCCTGTGCCAGTTATGCTTCCCCAGGAATATCTGGTAACCAAAAAATCACATAGCTTGGGTGGAGCTGCAGGTTCCCATAGTTACTTTCCCGGAAATCGAACCCGGGCCTTCCGGTCCAACGCTCTACCCCGTGGACTACCGCGACCCTAAAAAAAATTCAATACACATTTTAAATATATATATATATATCTGTATATCGTATGCGGGTCGCGGTCGACTAGGGGGTAGAGAGTTGGACTACTGACCGGAGGGTCCCGGGTACCATTCCCGGGCAAGCAATTAAATTCTGCAGGAGACAGGCGTTAGTCATCACCAACACATTATTTAGACATCACAAAAGGCGTAGGTATACCTGGAAAATGTCACGTGACCCAGAAAGGTATCAGTAAGATTATAATATGGTTAGGCACAGGTTTAGGAACAGTGTGATAAATTTGCGCAGCTGCCCAAGAGCAGATGTGGACTCTGATCACAATTTAGTTGTTTTGAAATGTAACGTCCGCTTAAAAAAGATAAGGCAGCGGCAGCGGGTGAGGAAATGGAATGTAGAAGCATTAAATGGATTAGCAGAAAAGGACTCTCAGCAGGCTGTAGAGAAACTCATGGTTGACGGTAAAGAGCTGAGTAATATCGAAGAAAAATGGGAATGTATAAAGAAAGGAATATCCTTCCACTTTCCGGGCGGATGCTCTACCAGTTGAGCTAATAGGGAAACCTGATTTACCTTGAAATCTGCGATCTTATAAAGCGCCAAAGTGCTCCGATACATATTGCCCGAGAGATGGCGTTATGGAGCTGTTTCACCCACCAAAGGAGAAAATAGACGGGACACAAGAAGGGGAAAGGATAGTAGAAAAGCATTCATACGATCTTATAAAGGATAGGAACGGTGCGTTTCATGGCACGCATAGCCAGAAGAAGAGACGAGCCACATTGGCCAAACACATATTCAAACTTGAAAATCCCGCCATACGGCGCACAAATATTCATTCATTCAAACAGAAATATCAAATCCCGGATAGGGAAATATTTTTACTTTCGTGATCTGCTCAAAAAACCGCCTTCCCCACATGTCCTGTCTTCCCCCTTTTATGTGTTTTCCTATCCCCTTTCCTTATACCTATTTCTGTTTGAATGAATGAATATTTGTGCGCCGTATGGCGGGATTTTCAAGTTTGAATATATATATATATATATATATATATATATACACACACATACACTGGTGCCTATAGCCCGGCATCGATGGACAAATATATCAATTGAATTATGTAAATTGATTTAATTAGATTTATATTTTTTTATGCACACCTGCATTTCTTTCTCACAGGGCCGTCTACGTATAAGGACGCAGTTTTGAAAATATTTTGAGAAATGCGTATCGAATGCGCAGAGCTCTGTCTGAATTCATGTCTTTCTCTTTTGGATGTCCCCCGGCGATCTCCATTCTTTCCCCATTAAGCCTAACACTCCCTCGTTTTTACGTCTATGTGTCCGCTTCGTCTTGTTATTTTCTATTTTAAAATTAAATGTCGAATTCTTTATGCACTTCTCGCTTATAATCTTGTCAATGTGGCCACATGAATTCACCGCAGCCTTTAAGATCCACTATTGGGTTATACTTGCATGGGAATGCGATGGTCAATATCCTGAATGCCTTCCTCCCATTACTCACACATAAATTCGTTCAGTCCATTCAAACACACTTATTGGCCCTAAAAAACAATGGTTCCCACCTTGACCATAAATTACCCATCACCAAAGGTACGCACCACTTGCGGTTTTTCCTGACCACAATAAACACTTCTTCCGGCTTTTTTTAAAATCTCGAACCCTGGTTCCTAGCCTTCGTTCCATTATCCCATATCGTTCATTTATCACCACACCTCAAGTCCATTAATTATTCAGATGAATTGCTTCGCCCATTACACACGATACGAGTCTTTGTCGTAAAAAATGATGAGGAAAGCGGTGTATTAATCATAACCGCGAGATCGAGTTTATTAATTCATGACTGCCATTTTTATCTCCGCGTTGTCAATGGATGGCCCAAGGAGTCTTGCTCTAGGGGGAAGGTAATAAAGACCCTGGTCGATATTCGTTAATCCGCTTCCAATCTATTTTGGCGTCAAATAAAGAGCAGTGGTTTTTCAAATGCACGGAAACAAAGTGTAGGAAATACTTCGGGGGAAGGGAAAAGTTCCGGCTCTCAATCATATGAGAAAAAGGATTTATATGCCCAAATACGGAACGAAAGGATTAGCTTCCATTCGAATTTTACAACAACTGGGATTCCAATGCGAAGATAAATACGGGTGAACTGTCAGTAAAAACGAAATGAATATAAAATATAAATGCTAAATGATAAATATATATCGCTAAAAGATGTTGAAAAGAGAAACGAAGATGGTGTTCATAATATGTTGACCAGTACAAAGGTTTGTATGTTTCACTCTCTTATCACATTTAATTTTTTATGCTAATTTTTATAAATTTAATAACCCGTAACCGACATTATTTACTTTTCTTATAATCTGAGTTTTATAACAAAATTAATATTCCGTAATAAGTATTTTAACGAAATTGATTATATTATTAAAATTTGTTATGAACTAGGTGTTAACAGCCGGTTTACCTATCCTGGAACCGTCGTGAATCAAGATGGTCAAAGCAGTTTATGAGATGATTTTCTTTAGGGAAAGAAGCTTCTACAAGGAGGAAGAAATTGATGACAAGGATGTCAAAGGAAGGCTGATAACGGCTCGTCAAAACTTTGATATACGAGCGTAGATTTATGTAGCGTGGAAACATGTCCGTTGAAGCAGGATGCTAAGGCGTATATTGGAGGATTTTGAGATGTGGTTTCGGAGAAGCATGGCATAGGTAACATACTCGAGTAGGAAAACAAAAAGTATTTTGAAAAGCGATGGAGTTTTTAGGACTGTGATGGAAGAAAGGAAGTTAGGCAAGCAAGGAAGGGATAGGTAAATTATACAGGAAAGGAAAGGTTGATTGAAGGGAAGAAATAATTATGCGTATTCGGAGAGGGGTGTATTGCAGGTTGGGGTTTCACGTTTTTTCTGTCATGAAGCTGAGAAACGTAACCACGTTCAGCATGTGTTCTACAAAATCTACTTTAAAATGGTAAATTAAGAATTAATATTAAACTTAAAGTACACAAGAGGTCTTACATCATACAACACATCAATAAAAATAATGATTAAATGGATTTCAAAAATCCCTTTAGTATCTGAATTTTGACCATTGGCTCTAACGAAAGTTTTTACTTAAGTTTTTGATTTTGTGGGAGAAAAACACAAATTAGAGTTGGGTCCAAATACGAAATGATCCCAAGAATGGTATTTAGGACGGTGAAATAAGCAGCAAAAAGAATATTTGCTCAGAGAAAAAGATATAGTTCCTAAAGATACTTAGAAAAATGTAAAAGAAACGTGGTATAACATAATGCTCCATACATAACCTCACTTTGGAATCCCTGGATCAACGGATCACTGCGAATTTCCACGATCCGATTCTTCAAAAAATTGGTTCAACTCGTCAAGTTATATTTTAAATTAGCCTGGAATAACGCACGAAATTACCGAGGGTGAAGAGTATAAAGAAACAAGTAGTGCTGAATTTCATTTCGAAATAAGTTCGTCTGAAACGAATTTTGAAACATATATAAGCAGAAATCGTGAGTTCCCTACTCACTGTGAAGTGGTGACCATTGGGGTCTCACCCGGTCCGTTGCCCTCGAAAAAGCGGACTATAAATATTTGTTTTGACGGTGGAAAGTGAGTTTCGCATGCGTCAAGTGCCATCGATTGCACGTTAAAAAAAGTTTTTTTTTGCGAAACGCAAATACCAGGACGCACCTGGTTTCATTCCATCCCTCTTTTCAAAACAACTAACTGAGTGAATAGGAGAATCAAATGTGACGTTCCTTTTAATTTAAATCGATGTACAAATGTATTAGTGCTTAATTCCCCGGTTTTTATGTGACAGGCATTTCATGTTAAAGAATATTAGTAGGCTTAAAAAGAAAATAATATTTTCTGCATTTTTCCTCGCATGGGTATTTCAGAAATGATAGCTGAAATCAACGACGCGGGCTCTTTTTTTTATCTTAGATGGAAGTAAATAGGAAAAAAACCATGTGAAGTGCCAAGCATTTCATAGAAATCATTTTTAATTTTAAAGTGATGATTTCTCTAAAAAATGTCTAAAATTCGAAAGTTGTGCAAGTAGAAAATAGTACCTAAAACTGTTTATAATAAGAAGCAGTTAAAGAAGGTGATAAAGTTAAGTTTTTTGGTGTTCGATTTTTAATGAAGTTTGAACCATTTTTCAATACACCCCAGCGGTTATATGAACTGCACTGATGTTGATGACAATTTTCAAAAAAATTCCACAGGGATATCAGATGTTGCTTACTCCGTTGACCAAATTTTAGTACATTCAATTTATTCGTTCATCAACATCAACCGTTTGCATTCACCTTAGTTGACTGCAAAGGCCGTTCAAGGGTAAATGTCTTATCCGTTCATTAAATTCACCCTTCCGTTTTAGCATGAAGTCCTTCAGCCACTTACTTTACTCTCCATGTTCCAAGCACTAAAGGTGTCATCTAAATTAATTAGAAGTACTCATTCCGCATAATTAATTGAATCGAAGTTGAAATGTCGTTGTAGTCTAGTGGGCAGAGTAATCGGTTACTGATACTGGATGGTTAAACAAACAAATGAAGGCTATTTAAAGCGACAAATCGACAAGAGAAATAAAATCAAAACGAACAATCGGACATTTGAACTTCGTCTGAAACCATATGGTGACACGATAAAATATTCTGATACGCTTATTAACCCTAATTACCATAAAACTATGAAATGTTTAAGACTAGAGTTTTGAATTACCTCTACTACCCTCATCTACAAGGTGCGGCAACATAATTTTTCTTTCAAAAAAGGAAGTTATGTTGCCGCACCCTGTACTACCACCATCTAGTTTCATGTTGCTTACTATGTATGAAGGAATAATTTATCCATCTGAATTTTATTTCATATTTATGCTATGTTCACATCAAACAATTGCTAAAAGAACAAAATTAAAAATTAAGAAAATTCATTGATAGAATAGCTATATGCAGTAACCTAGGTGTAACTTCATCTTATTATACGCACGTTACTACTACGCAAAACAAAACCGGTAGAAGTGCCAAGAACTGAAATAATTATCACACAAGGAAATTAGAACAGCAAATAAATAAAATTTACATATATTATATAGTAAAGATATCAGCTGTTCAATCAATGCCAAATTATCAACTGGCTGGCCGGGAATAAACGGATTTTCTAGGAAAGAAAAATTGGAAGGCAATGTAATAAAGAAGCTTATAAAAAATGCTATTTCCGAAAGCCTTTCAACAAAGATATATTAGTATATTCTGTTTTCTATGAATTATAAATCCCAAACTTATGTGAGGTTTTTACAACCGATATACAATAAATTCATCCGATATTCAATAAATTTCAAAGAGTGAATAAATAATGCAAGTATCCATTTGTTTTGGTGCACTCTATACAGCTTTGAAACTAAACATTTACCATATATAACTAAGGCATTGCCTCAAGGGGGTAAAAATGAAAAGAAAACAGAATCTGATGAAATTCGTGTTATTCATGGTTGCAAATTTATCCCTCCAGTGTTGCTAGGATTTTGAGTGCAGTAAGTAAACCAAAAATTCGACAATTGAGCACCAAAAAATCTAATCATATTTTATTATTCTCAAACTTCAGAAAAATTATACCCTTAGTAACGGAGGAATGAACCATACTTCTAAACATTTATTTTTGAAGTCATTTATTATTATGAGTTGTAGTCTATGGTCTTATGATAAGTTCTTCATTGAATGTGAGACGATACAATATTATACTATGAAGTCCTAACTAACGTGGCTCAAATATTCTGTCACCCTATAATACAACAACTTATTCCTTAGCTCTGCATCTTTTCTACCTCTCTTCATTCCACCCAAACCACTAATTATTTCCCTCTTTCAATCCTTCCTTCCCAGAGTTCTCCCCTATATAAGCCACAGTATTCAGCAACATATTGCTTCTCAATGTCTCCAACATTCACTTGTATTGCCTACTTCGGATTTCTCTCAATTACCCTCATTCATTTCCTACCATACCCTTAATTTTATCATTTTTTTCCTTTCCGTCCATTGTATTTTCCCCTTTCTCAACCAGAACTACAGGTAAGTCTCAAAAGCCACCAATTTACGTTTATTCTCCTAATTTAGCAAACCAGTTTCTGCAGGAAATGCTAACAATGAACTCTATATTAATGTTTCCACTAGTCCTTACTTCATAGAATCTCTCATTAATTAAGGCTTTTGAATCTTTTGGATGAAAAAAGTATTTCTTTCATCCTAAGGTGTTAGTCATCAACTTCCACCTCTTTGTGCACGACTTCTTGAAATTAATGGCCATGAGTTATTTCAGGAACTTTGAATAATAATATACCTTCATTCACTTGCAAAGTTTATGGCATTTTGAACCTATATGTTTTCATCAAAGAAATATTATACACGGAAAATAGGTATCATAATTTCCAACTCAATTCATTAGGGACAGTCACCTATGTAGTAAATAATTAAGATTTTATTTAGATTCAAACAATGAATTGGGAAAAAAATGAAATTAATAAATCACTACCAGAGGAACAAAGGATTTATGTACTTATGCATGAGTCACAGCTGCGCATGCATAATTAATGCCGAAAGAGTCCCAGAGGCAATTTATTTTTAAATTTTATTTTCTCAATTCGTGAACATGGAATGGAGAGAAGTTATTTTTACGTACAATTGCCACAACTGCTATTAAACCTTTATATCACACCAAAATAAAGGATTTTGAAGGTGAGTGATTGGAGAAACCAAATGCGACGATACCGAAGCTCCCTCGGACCTTTCATGTTGTAAGAGCCTGTAGTGGATGTAGTGTATCATCCAGGGAAAGAATACATCTTAGGAATAAAGAACCTCTAGGATTTCAACTGTATTTTTGTATTGTATTTATATTATATTATATGTGCGTACTTCTCCTGCGTCAAATACTTTGAACATCTATTTCCAAAACACTTTCGAGATAGATAAGCCGTTCTACCTGCTCTACTACTTATTGCCCTCTAATTGCGAAATTTGTTAATTGCGAAATCCTGTAAACCATTGGTTTACTAGATAGCTATTCCTTAATCATGCACAAATACAACCGATCTTCCCCACCTACTTTCACTCTAACATCTAACCCTTTCCGTAGACTCTCTCAACACTTAACAGATTGTGTACAAATAATGGGGGATAAATTGCATCTCCAGCGTATGTTAATTTGGCGATCCAAACTGAATACGTGAACATCTGTTACAATTTATAATGATAATTATTTTCTACTGGATTAAATGTTAAGTAAAAAATTACATTAAAAGATGAAAAATTAAGGGTCGCGCAACGTGGGGAAAATTCCTACTATCAACTAGATATTTGAAACTTGAGATAATCCTGAGTGCTACCAACAGCTGGAAATTATTGGGTCAATTACAAATTAAAAAAACAGCAAAAGCAAAAAGCAATTACAAATTTAAAAAAAGCATCTTTCGCGTTGAGATGATGTAATTTTGCGTAAAAAGCTGATTTTTTATCTTGAAATCTGTTTAGACGAACTCGTTTTCCCAATTTCCTTCATAACAGACTAATGATTCTTGCGGAAGTAAATATTTTGTTTGGTTACTAGATTATTAAAAGAGATGTAATTCTTCAAAGCTGAATGCTTAACGAGAATGCGTATATTTTATGCTATTTTTTTTGGAAAGACAAAAAATAGCATTAAAAAGCCTATTTTACAGGATTTGGTCTCGTCATGTATGTAAGAATAAATTAAAAAACAGCGTAGTTGATAGTTGTTGACGAAATAATAGTAAGTATGACTGGCGGGAAATTACTCATATCACACTTTATCATATTGGGTTGTTCAATTTCCGCCCGTTTTATGAAATAGTATTCATTTAGCATTAAATAACTATTGAGTACTTGTCTCGCATATATAGAGTATAACCTAAATACTGTGATGTTTGTAAAACCACTTTTGGTGTCTTGTTTTAATACTTACAATAGTACATGAATATTTGGTAATGTAAAACGTGGACAGTGTATTACTGAAATAAAAATATCTCTATTAATCACCGTAGCGGTAAACTGTAAGATTACACATCGAAATAAATGTTATAAAAACGTTTATGAGGTACTGAACGTTCCAGTCACATTTATCGGAAATCGGAAATTAAAGATAACATTACGTTGAATTGAAAAATAATAGAAAGAGAGACGTTTGGGACGTCATTCTTAATCAGCTGTGCTTTGAGAGTAGTTCATTTAAAAAAAAAAAAACAAAAAATATATTTCAAAGAAATTCCTTTATAACAAAATATTGATGATCTGATGATATGATTGATTGATCTGGAGCTATGTCATCATAACAGAGTATTCTTCAAAGTTAAATCAGTATTTTATCTTGAATGATGTATGAACTAAAAGTTTCTTAGACTATTTGTGCATCATTAAAGCCTGGTAAAAAATATTAAAAGAAAGGGTAATATTCTAAATATATTCTAAATTTACTCAAGGACCAGGAAATGAACTTTTCCTACCTGGTAGCCGTCGTACGTCCAGGACGACCACTTGAGATAGCAGCTCTGCACATCAAAGGGGAAATATTCCACGTTTATTTCGCACGATGAGCGATATATTCCGTGGGACAGCCAAACAACCTCACCGTTGCTGCTCACTATGACGTTGGTGTTGATTACGGCACTGCTGTAGGCTGAATCGGCGCTGAAATGAAATGATAACATTAGATTAATCGAGAGCCGAAGAAAACACCTTTCAGGTCTTCGGGTCAAAGCGCTCTTTGACTTCAACTCAAAAATTTCGCTTATTCTCATTGGTGAACAATTCAGTCTTTAAAAGATAGTTTTTAATTTAAATTTTCCGTGAGACACTACAACTATTATAAGCACGCAATTTTTGGAGAGAATATGAGCATCTGCTTATTGGGATGTCGTTTGCATATACGAAACATACGTACGTATAATGTCAATACGCAATTTTTAGAGACCTCAGGAACAGGTTCTTATTTATTTTTCAAACTTACTTTAAAAATTGTTTTTAGTTATTTCTGAGGGGCTAATTGACGACAGTATGTGATGTGGGTTATATTTACCCAGAGACGAAAATTTCTTTTATTTTACAATTGAATCATTTTTTTATACTTATAATCGTTATTTAATAGTCTCCAGGGTAAAAACATGAAAATGTATCAAAATTAAATATATTGCAATCAATCGACGCAACCATCTCAATTAAGAAGAGAAGCTGGAGCCTAATCTTTATAGATATATATCTCAACTTAAAAATTCGCTAATCGCATTTTTCTTGGGGTAACACCAAATTAAAAAATGATATCAAATTGATTCCTAAATTTATTGCGTGTAATCCAAAATATACAAGAACTGTCAGAAAGTGACTACTTTGTGTTTAAATATCCCTACACTCAATACGCAACCCACTATGGTAGTGTGCAGACTATGGTTCTTCTATTTCGCTCACTGCTCACTGTTAAAACGTGCGCTGCAATATAAAATGTGAAGTGTAACCTGTGAATAGATTTTTACTGTCAAAAAAAAACATAAGCCATTTGAAATTCATAGGGAACATTTTGAAGTGTAAAAAGACGGAATAATGAGTGAAGGTGGAGTTAGGAATTCAGTTAAGAAATGGCCTGACCAATGTTCACGAGGACCATAGTGGTCGGCTTAGCCTTGTAACAAATGAACTGACGATAAAAATCAACGAAAATATTGGTGAAAATGGCCGATTTACGGCTACAGATTTCTCGCTTGATTTTTGCCAAATTTTACGAAGTCTACTGCATTAAATTGTAGCGGCGAAGCTTTGGTGCCGTAATATTTGTGCCAGAAGAGTGCCAAAATTCTTAACGGAATGCCACAAGAAACAGCGCCTTGCTGCATTGCTGACTTTCCTCGAAACCTATGGCAAAGTTGATAACGCACTCTTAGATCGTGTCGTAACTGGGGATGAGACATGGATAAAGCATGTAAATTGTGAAACAAAAAGGCAGTCTATGAAATGGGGAGATGTAAGTTCTCCCTGAAATGTAAAGTAGCAGATTTCTTCAGAGACGGAATTGAAAGTCTTGTGTACCATTATCATACATTTAGATAAATAAATAAATTTGAATGGAAATTTTGTAAAAAATAGTTCAATAATTTTCCCTACAAAAATATATAATAAACATTGTCTTGTCACGAAGTTCATAATTTATTTCAAAACGTATGTTACTTTCTGAACAGTACTCGTATATGTGATTTCAAAAAATATTTTAACATATAAACATATGTATATATATATATACATAAAAATTAATTTATTTGAGGAATATAGCACTAACCTTTAACCTAGAGATACGTAAGGCAAACTTCAGGTTTCATATCCTATAAATCTGCCTGATAGAAGAGGGTACAGCACCTCAGGGACTATTCCCAACTGCTTTCGAAATTAGTAAAGTTTAGGATTGGTGGTCAGTTCCTTTCCCTGTGCCACTAATAATTAAGAAAAATATATATTCCCCCATTACTTTGGCAGATGAAACCACAGCAAAAATTTAAGGGAAACTAAGAGACCACCCGATCCGATCGTTAATCGATGCTCGTTTAAGTTCTAAGGTCAGCCAATATTTTTCTCGAGACTCGGGAGTAGATAGAAAAATATTATTTTGCTTAAAATACGCGGATAATCTTTATTAATAAAGTTTATAGACCGCTGCCTCGCAGAGTACACATGGTCAGAATAGCGGCCCGTAGGGTTAAAAGCGTTTTCAGTGCTTCAAATTGAGTTTACCGTAAAAAATAAATGTAAATTATCCGTTTTCTCCACCTGCTTCGTTTAACCCCTGGAAATTCATCATTAATTGAGCGAGACATGCGGTGTTATGATGTTATGCATCTGTATAACACGAGCAATCGTGAGTTCGATAATTTAGAGAAGGGAGAAAGTCGAGTGTCAATTAACCCAAGAAATAAGCCTCGGTCAAATAACTAGCCGTTTTTCTAAGTGTACACAAGGGGAGCCCCTACGATATCGTTCTCTGAAGCCAACTTATTTATAAACTTACATTTGAACAAAGAGGCTGTGTAACTTTCTGGTATGTAAAGTGGTTTTTCAAAAAAATTTAAAAATACTAAAACTTAAACGCACTATTTAAGGAATATTTTTAACTCGCACATTGCGAGACAACAGCAGTAGTAGCATTACGTACGAAAATTTGTTATTCGCTTATACAAAATGGAACTCTGCGGAACGCCCATAATTAGCTATTGCTATTATTACTGGTGACCTGATAGTCCCTGCCACAATTACTCGTGAAGCCTGGTAGAATAGATTTGTTTTGCAAGAAACTTACTGTACCCAAATATATTATACACTTTGGGTTTATCTGGGAATTTTCATAGGCATCAACTTGATTTTTGGTGTGGAACATTTCAAGAGAAGTTGGATGGGACATCCTTGCCAGGCGTTCAGAGCCCTTGGATTGCCCAGTGAAACCGCACAGGTTTTGACTTCCTAGGCGCATTCGAAGATTCTACCAGTTGGAATGCTGATGAGATTTTGATTTAATTGGGGAATAAAATATCTTGTAAGATAAAACAATTCTAAACTCATTATAATGGCATTGAAGCGGCGTGACATTTTCAATGAAAGAATACAAAACAAATGTCTAAAATTCAATAAAACTATAACGAGGCCGTAATTATCCTTCCTTACTGTAGGTTTACGATGAAAAACTAACTAAAGACCAGAAATTATTGTTACCGACTTACTCAATTTTAATTGGCAAAAGCTAACAAATTATTCGGATTCCATAGCATTTCTTTCTTTAAGCCGCTTGTTTTTCACAACGTAAATATGGGTATGCCTAGACAATGATCTTTTTCTGTTTCCCTTTCCAAAAAAAACGGATATTGATATGTGGGTGGATGGAGGAGTGAGAGGAGGAGGTGAGCTTTTCCTTTGCTTTATTGCATCATATATTCATAAGTACTGTTTTCCATACCTTTCTCGTGGGATTTGTTGATTTAGCTGCTGTTTTTGGCTCTGGCCAAGGTGACAAAAGATACAATACATTCTTTGGGGAGGCGGGAGGTAATCCATACTCGACATGGGCAATGTGAAATGAATGTTTGTTCCAAACCTCCGTTAAACCCTTACGCTTCAATGTATGGTAAGGAACAAGAAGGCGTTCATATAAATATGTCGAAACATTCAACCTCAACCTTATTTTGCTTTGAATTCGAGTTATCCGTGGAAAAAAAGAGGAGCTATCCACATTATACGAATGTAATCAATGTGGGAGCTTAATTTACTTATTTTGACAAGTCGCTATAAAATATCTACACCGATTGGAATAGTAAAATTTCAATGTTTCAATTTTATTGTCATTTCATGTTCAATCTATACCATCGCTCCAATATGTTATTGCGTAGGAAGAGAGGGGATTATTCTCATATTTGCGTGCACATGTGAGGGTGTCGCCGTCAAAGTTACCGTTGCATAATCTCCGCAGCTCCGTTAAAAACGTAAAATGTTTTTTACCAAAGAAATTCTAACACAGAGTTTACTTTCCAAATCCCGCATCTAATGACAAAAGGAAATTTCTATGGAAGCCTTGGGATAATAGGGGATAATCCACAATAAAAAAAGAGTAATCCACTTGATGAGAACACATTCGGATGTATTTTCTCAATTTTATGCGTTCCTCTTTTAAGTAAAGTTTAAACCACTGGATTAATGTGCCCATTTCCCCTCTTCTCTCCATACTCACACCTCAAACTCACACAACTCTCCCTCAAAACTCCCCATCATTTCCCTCCCAGAATAAGTACTTACAGCCCCACGAATTAATACATGTCATTTGAAAATGGTTTAAAGCTCAACACACCTGTTTTAAATAAAATAAAATTGTAGGAATTAAGTACTATTTTACTAAGTAGTATTTTTTTTTTCAAATTTTATCACAGACCGTAAAACTCGTCTCTTTTAATTAATTCTGTGAAATCACGTTTATTTTTTAAATGCCCGGACCGAAAAAATAAAAATGCACTTTGAAAAGGTCATCGTAATTCCCACCATCAAATGAGCATAAATCCCCTATTCAGAGTGTCTAATTATGTTAAAATTCACATAGCCGTCAGTTATAAAATAAATTGGTGCTTTTCGATTCTCTTTAGAGTTAAAATATAATTATCTCAAAAAAAGAACGGAATACACAGCGTTTTCAGAAGCTGAATAGAATTCATAGATACCATGATGTGAAACCTTCAATAACTATGCATTCATGAATTTGCAAAATGGACTATATTTCCATGGTGATAAATTCTATGATTGTTGATTTAGTCCTTAAGATACATCCACCGTTCTGTAAAAATATTATTTTTGCGTAGATTCTTAGAAACATAGAAAATTACTTTTTATCCCAGCACCAAAACCAAATTAAATGCTTCAAAGATGTCTCATAAAAATTTTCTATTTTTTCCAAAGGGTGTCAAATGAGTCGGAAAAAGCGTGATAAACAACCACTTTCATGGTTTTAGCTGAAAACAATAAGAAACTCTAAATGAGTAAAACCATAATTTTGATCTTGCCGATAGTCTCTCATTTCTATAGCAGATTAGGAAGAAGAAATAAGATCTCTTCTATACCCTTCTTGTTGATATCCAACGAGCAATTCCACAATGTGAATTAAACATAAAAGTGTAGTTGGATTGACCGAAATTGGACGATAATCATTTAAACTCCTTACGAAGGTAAAAGTTTTAGACGAAAACTCCCACGTAAGTTTGAAGCATTACCTTTTTCTGAAACATTTAGCATGTGTACAACATTTTAACTACAGAATTAACAAGTTTTGTTTTATCATTTTCATGGTGTATGGGGAGAAATGGGTGTTAGAAGTAAACATTTATTAAATTTAGGACATACAACGGTATTTAATCACCGAAACCGATTGCGAAATAATCAAACTTTTTCAGATTCCATTAACAGGGTTCCAAATCTCACATTTTTACGACTTATCCGCATTGGCATTTCAAAATAAGGTGAAATGTCACAAATCCGGCATTCTACGGACCAAATACGAGTAAAATTTAAAAAAATCCCTAGTTTTCAAATGGAGTTTCATGTGCAAACTATGTAATTATACACCGTGGGGTGGTATACCCTGCGTGGAAATATACATATGTCCGCGAGTTACGCTTGAACAGCAGAAGTATGTGAAATATTTCAATATTTAAATGTTGCTACAGTACCGAGGTAAGGATTAGTTAAAGATCAAAGATGGTCACGGGAACTATATTTCACTCAACATTCCATTTAGATAAACGTAAACAATAATCTTAAGGTTACGGAGAATTGAAGCAAAAACTTCCTAGAAAAATAAATTACCTATGTCCGCTTTATGCCTAGTTAGAAAACAGAACAATTACCCAAACCACCGTATTGAATTAAGGGTCAATGATCCTTTGAATGGTTCCTTGCCATTGGTCACTGAACTCTGGCTCAAACACCTCGAAATTTCTCACTTCGAGGGAATCAGTATGATCAGGAGAGTTCTTCCCCCTTTTGGATTAGTTTCCCGCGAACCACTTATCTGTTTGAGGCATGGAAATGACATTCGTCATTGGAAGCTTCCATAATACTCTTGTTAGGAAAGACCAATGAGGTGGGGTGATTGTGGCCCGCGGTCGTCATTGACTTGAAATTAGGTTTTTCCGCATACAACCACAGGAAATTAATGTGCGAAGCCTGTGTGAATATTTTCTGGTTATGAATGTAAAGCAGCTTCAATTTTTCTCTGACGGTGAATAATTTCACTGTAAAACAACGAGTTAGAGTGAGGAAACATTTTTGCTTTCCCACGTAAATTTCATCGAATGACATTGAACAGTTTTACAATCCAACAATAGTAAGATGCGTCTATTTTCAGGCAAAGAAAAAGGTTTACAGAGATATATCGTTAATTCTGAAAATAAAGTAGTTCTAGAACTTGGCAGTTAGAATAGAGGCAGCATTGCGTACTTAAATAAGTACGTAATTCTGAATTTTTCGAATAAGAGCGAGTCCCCCCCCCCAATTGCCACCTGCATCAGGGACACCGAAATAGGATGCGTAAACTCGATTAAATACTTAGACGTTATCCTTACTCGTGACCTCTTCTGGGTGAAATATATATGGGGTAGCTAAATAAATTTGATTTATCAGAAGAACATTCGGGACATGTGAAGAAAAGGTTAAAGAGAAATGTTATCTTTCGCTGGTTAGGCCCCTTTCAGAATATACTGCTAGAATATGCTGTCCTAATTAAGTTGGATTGATTCCTGAATTAGGTTTCCTGCAGTATATGGGAGCTATGGTAGATACTTGTAAAAAGTTGCTATGATAAATTAAGTAGGAAAGGTATCAATATTTTTGCGGGAACTAGATTAAGAACCATTCACGGAGAGAAGGTTAAATTAAAGCTTAAATATCTTGCATAAATTAGAAGTGTGTCTGTTTAGCGATTATGTCGGAACTTTATTATTACTCCTATCGTAGTAGATACCATGTAAATAAAATTAGAGAGATTCATCAGATAAGGGATTGATTTAAGATCTCATTTTTTCCACCAACGACATGGGATCAGAAAATCGTTCAGGGGCCCTAGGGGGCGGGGAGAATATTATACTCCAAAAGCAGTATGGTGCGTAATCACACCCTGCCACGCACCCTAGCGGTAGCTTGTATACGAATATATCTGAGCCATCAGAATTCAGTACTCACAGCTTGGATGCGTTAAAAGAAGCTCATTTTTTATTTTCGATTAAATGACTGTCGTAATACTACTCAAACATTTGCCAAATAGGCAGATGGATGGATTCCAAATTCATGGTTGCGACACAACCTAATTCTCACCATATCGCGAGCTTGGAAAGCAATCTCAAGGTTTTGTATTTCAATTGTTTTAAAACGAGAGGGGAATTTACCTGCCGAAGGCCAATAAACGTATGCCTTAGATTGAATTCCCTCTCCCCTCCAAGACTCCCTCAGCAGCTGGTTCACGATTCACTCGTGTGATTTTGCGGCCCGATGCCTTTTCCATTATCATATTCCCGCTAAATAATTAAGTGGAAACCTCCGGGGGTAATGGAGAAATTCACTCCAAAGGCAATCCAAACATCACTTGCTTCAGAGGTATCGGTATTACTCCTTATCATCTCATTCTCGTGAGGTCATCGAGGATGAATCATCATAATATTCCTCTTGAATGATGGTCATACGACCCACTGGGTAGGAGGAACAAAAATTTATTATTATTATTTTAATGTTGAACTTTTCATCACCATGATTTAGTTTTCTTCCATGGTCCTTTTTGGCAGAAATTCCTTCATCAAAAGATAGGCGTTCCTCAATTCTGAGCAGCTCTTACCGAAAAATCATCCCTCATCCTGTCCCTCGGGGCGCGGAGAGAATAACTGTCAGCGGCAGCGTTTTCATAAACTTTACGGCCCCAGCCGGAGGACTTCAATTTCTTCTTTTATTTTCCCCGAAACGCTTTACAAGGTCTGTTGGCGCAGATTAAAGTGAATAATTCGCAACTTCGCACTATCTGCACCGTTGATTCGCACAAAAATCTAATTATCCTGAGCATTTTGGAGCACCCATCCAAATGCAGGACCCTCGATTCGGTGGGAAACTTAAAAAAAACGGAACCCAAGAACTTTTAATAAGTTATTTTCATTCGTACCAATTGAGATGGAAAGCTTTGTATTAAATAACGGTTATAAACAGTTTCATCACCCCGCCCACCAACTTTAATGCGTAGTACGGCAAGAGATGGAATATAATGAATTTGATGATGGTATGGAATGGAATTTTCACCCTGCAAACCCGCCTTTTAATTCGTACGTGTTTTACAGTAAAGCTGTTAATTTTTCTTTTGCTTAAAGTTCACATTTTCCAGGCAGGAATAAAAGTCACCTTTTGTGAGCTGTCGTAAGATCAGAAAGTTTTGTCACATTATATCAAATGTGAAAATTCTCGCATATCAACTAAAATTTGGTTTAATCCCAGGGTAATTTTTAAACATTTGTTGAAGGATTAACTTGAAATATAACTGAAATTTTTTAGAGAAACAAACCCTTCAGCCTGCCTGTAGCTCACGTGATTTCAGATCAGAAAAGCTCCTGTTCGATGCGAGACCTCGTATTCCTGCTGATCCCGACACATCCAAGCGAATGACGATTGTGCATTTCATTAACAGAGGACCGAGTGTTCAAAGGAGAAATATATAACATATATACATACATATATATGTGTGTATTTGTGTGCATGTATATTTTTTATATTTTTATTTTATCATTATTTATTATTTATATAGGCGTCACAAAATATTTATTTGGTATTTGTGTCCATCCAAAACCTACCTTAACTGGCAGATTACTTACTTATACTAATATATATAGTAGTAAGATAATCTACCGGTTAAGGTAGGTTTTTGGATGGCAACAACTATAAAATAAATATTTTGTGACTTCAAACAAAACCCAATCCAGCAACCTAAACTACATTAGGTCCCTCTTCATCTCTGTGTACTTCTTTCCTCCCATCATCGCGTCCAACATCCCTACCCTGTTCCTACCCTTTCTCCCCTCTATTACCTTCTTCAACATCCCACCGTCGTTCAATACGTCTTTCATCCAATTTTCCTGCCTCCATAGGATTTCTCCCAACAAACCCCTCTCCTCGCTAATCATCCCTAGTACACATATGTATGTGTGTGTATATATATATATATTATTATTAGGTAATCTACCGGTTAAGGTAGGTTTTTGGATGGACACAACTATCAAATAAATATTTGGGACTTCAAACAAAACCCAATTCAGCAACCCACTCTACATCAGGTCCCTCTTCATCTCTGTGTACTTCTTTCCTCCCTTCATCCCATCCAACATCCCTATCCTGTTCCTACCCTTTCCTCGCTTGCCCAACATTCTCCCCTCTATTACCTTCTTCAACATTCCAAATGTTACATGAAATGATGGGCACTAATATATATAACGATATAATATTTATACATATATATATAATATATTTATATAATATTTATCTATTTATATTAATATATATTTCAATTTCTCTTTTCCGGCAGTAAATTTGATGTATTTATTAATATAATAAACTAAAAACATGTATTTGCCATCTTAAAATAAACTAGAAAATTCCAGAAAATAAATTTAAATCAATGAAATACCAAAAAATGGCCCTTTAAAACACAATGCTCTCAAATTAATTAATTTCATGAAATTTCAAATTTATTCAAAATCGTCATAGTCGTAATTGTCTCAAGGTCAAATCTTGTTTTTTTCATGTATTCGTTAATTATATTGAGGGACAAAGCATAGGCCGTGTGGTCAGGATTAAGGAAAATAACTGTAAAAATTAGCTCAGTTCAGTTCAGTGCAATATGTTTTGGACTGAGCTGAATTAAAAGTCGAAGTCCGATGAAATTAGTTTCAACTAGTGCTTAACTTTTTCCGGCTACTTTTCACGATAATTTACTAAAATTATTCTAACTCCCAAAATTTTCCCCATTTAATAAATAAAATATAATTAATTATAGACGCTGACGAATAGTGGAACAGTTTTCTGAATAAGATAGGAACAGTATGTCGTTGTAGTTGAATCTTTTCCGAGCTCTTTTTTTTGCCTTGCATCGGAAGCTACGTGGAACTATAATGATGACTGCATTCCGTCTCAGAAATTAGCATTTAGCAAGTTATAATTACAGTTTTCACTAATATAACAGGCGCTTTTATTTTAAAAGTTAACAGAAAAATAAAGTTATCGAACAAAGAGTCGTTCAAAAGATAAAAGTTTTCAAGTATTGAGAATTTTACGCGGTACAATTTACCTATACTGCAAAGATAAATAGTAACTAGGTACTTATTGAATTAATTCTATTCCTCATTCAGTGTATGAATAATATTTATGAAGATAAATAATTTTTAAGGAAGGTTTTCAATGCAAAAAAAGCTTCGCCACGTAATTTTCTCTTCGATTCAAGATTGAGCACCTGGGGAACATATTGAAAAATGTAATACTATAAGAGTCAAGATTTACAATGGCAACTGAGGCTTGGAATAATAGCTTTAGGAAACTTGAATAATGACGAAATAAAATTGTATCAAAAATTTCCTCAAAAGAAATTAATAAACATGATGTTTGAGTGCTCAATGAAGGCTAAGGGTTAATTTAAATCATCTCCCATTTTATGGCTAGCACTTGTCTACAAATACTTCGAACAAAGCTTCAAGAGAAGTCTTAAACACACAGATTTCATCCACAACCTTGTTTGACTTAAAATTGAAATTACTTTCATGAATTAAGTTTTCCGTTTAACGATACTGATACTGTAGTAATAAAAAAATGAAAATCGATGGGAGGAGAGGTATTTTTTTCGCAATTAGAAGAAAAGGAGACAAAGATAAAAGAATTCTGATGAGGGAATAACCTGTAATAACCTTACATTAAATGTTATAAGGTGCTCTGTTAGTTCCAAGACATTTGAAACGAAGAATTAAATGT
Source organism: Hetaerina titia (assembly GCA_037158775.1). NCBI lineage: Eukaryota > Metazoa > Arthropoda > Insecta > Odonata > Calopterygidae > Hetaerina > Hetaerina titia. Next base: position 64,631,568 of record CM073776.1, on the reverse strand, counting down.
AGCATTTAAAAAATCTGTACATTTGCGAATTTTTTGGGATGCATAATCCTTTTAGTGAATGCACGTAATATTTTCAAGCAAATAATATTACCTGAAAAAGTAATTTTTTCTAATTAGATTATAAAGAAAATTAATCATATATAAAACACATCCTTTCTCATTTTTTCAAGAGATCTGTAGATTAAAGTAGTTTTGACGGGAAAGACGTGACTTTTAAGGAGCCTTGAGGTTGATGACCAGACCACCAAAATGTCAACCACATTCCTGTCAGTAAATTTAAATTGTAATAGTGTTAATTTTATATATAATGCCTACTTGATCCCTGAAAGACGGAAACTCAAGTGCGGTTTCAGTTTCATTGGCGTTACTGGATACATCCCGTAAAAAAATAATGTTTTCAGCCAATTTTACAATTATTTATTTTTTCCATATAATAGGGATAGTCAAACACTTTTTAGCAGAATTAATTTTGTATTCATCCCAGTTCCACAATAGTGGAATAAAAACACAATAATCAGCCAGAAGGTCGGTTTGGCAGGTGATGGCAGAGTTCACCCAGTACTAAACCCGACCGGTGTGCGAAATTCACACATCAGGGCAGCGGGGCTAGTTCCTTTCCCTGTGCCGATTATGGTTTCCCAGGAAGATCTGGTATCCAAAAAATCGGATAGCTTACGTGGAGCTGCTGATACATTTTCCTGCCCGGGAATCAAACCCGAGCCCTCCGGTCAGTAGTCCAACCCCTGTCCTACCGTGACCCACAATAGTGGAGTGTTTCATCAAAAATAAATGTTAAATTTAATAAGTTATTCACAATAAGAAAGAGCAATAAAAAATCACGTACTTGTTATAGAGAATGATATCCGGCCTCCAGACCTTTTGGTATGGTAAGCGTAGCACTTTAATGCCGGCGAAGTCAGATGCGTTCCATTTCAAATGGTGGTCCGTCCAAATTTGCGTCATCCAGCAATTGGTCGTCAGAATTTGGTTCTTCTCGTCCTGTGAGTAGAAGGAAAGAAAGAGGAAGGCTCTTATGGAAAAGTGTAATCATTGAATACCTTGTAATATTATATATATGTATATATATATATATATATATGTATACATATATATATATATATTTTTTCAAATACGAAATCCCGCCATACGGCGCACAAATATTCATTCATACATAGAAATAGGTATAAGGAAAGGGGATAGGAAAACACATAAAAGGCGAACACAGGACATGTGGGGAAGGCGGTTTTTTGAGCAGATCACGAATGTAAAAATATTTCCTTAGCCGGGATTTGAACACCGGACCTTCCACTTGCCGGGCGGATGTGCTACCAAATAGATAACACGTAAAAAGACACATTGTAGACTGATTAAGCTTTCGGTCTACCCCGAGGTCTCAGGCCAGACCTAAAGAAGGCCTCGGAGTAGGCCGAAAGCTTAAAAAATCTACAATGTGAGTGCCCTTTTACGAGTTATCTATTTTATTGTTCTGTTGTGCCGTCCAAATATTATATTGCTCTCGTGAGTGCTTCCACATCATCGGTATATATATATATATATATATATATATATATATATATATATATATATATATATATATATATATATATATATATGTGTGTGTGTGTGTGTGTGTGTGTGCGTGTGTGTATATATCATACATATATATTACATACAAATACTATATTGCACATTATCTACACATACATATACATATTACGTATATATATTTATTTATATAAACCATAAACACAATAATGAACCCGAAGGTCGGTTTGGTAGGTGACGGTAGAGTT
>CM073776.1:64595237-64629675 GCA_037158775.1 Hetaerina titia | reverse complement strand
TCGACCCCGAGGTTGGTTTGATGGATGAATTTATGGCTTTATCAATGGTAAGTGCAATGGCGTGTGAAATTCTCACATGCAAATAAATGGAAGTCAGCTATCCCTGTGCCACCCTTGGTTTACCAGGAAGATCTAGAACCCGAATAATCAGTTTGGGTGTAGGTGAGGGGTCCTATAGACGTTATCCGGTATCGAACCCATAGTCAGTATACCAGCCCTCTACCCAATTGATTAGTAGGTCATTTTCAAGAAAAAGCATTGTCTCTTAATTACGAAAATGTATTCTGATAATATACTACTCTAGCCAATATGATCTTAAACTTATTTCTCTTAACGAGTTTGTCGCAGTTGTCGTTTAATCTTTTTAAGTCACCGAATAAATTGATAGAAACGTTGTGAGGCATCATGCAATGTGGTAAGCGTGTAAATTTCTATCAAATATCATCATTTTTAACTACGTTACATTGAAATTAGTTATGTCAAAAAGAATAGATGTTTGTAATTATGAATAGTTGCCTCACTTTATGAAGGTTAGTTTCCATATATTGGGTACTTGAACAACCGAATATACATCATTGACCATGCTTCTGAAAAATATTTTTATTTCCTTCGTTCCCACCGCGTTTTGAAGAGGTCGAGAAAACATTATTAAAATGCATCGCGTCAAATTAAATATTTAGATTGAGGTGCTACGATTGCACTTATCTTCCCGCTATGATAATCTTTGACATGGGAACATAGGGTACGAATAAAAAAGATTTAGTTCGAAATCACTCTGAACTCCCAAAAGAAATCAGGATTTAGGACATTCCTGCGCGTAGAGTGTTAAAAGGAGGAGGAAAAAATAAACAGAATTTACATCCATTAAAATTTTTCCTTCCTCTGTTAACAAAAGCGACGAATGTGGCGGGTAAAAAAGTGTCTTTGAGAGAAATTGAACTAGAACTTTCCTTCATATCCTTCGATTCCTTCGCTCGAGAAGAAGATGTTAATGCATGTAAACGAGCGCTGATTTCCATTCGGGATACAAAGTCGCGCCTGCGGGTACCCTTTCATTCATTACCCCTGTGTATCTCACCCACTCCTCCGCCTAGACCGCAGTCTCCCCCATTCAATCCTCCCCCCTTTCTCCGATTCGACCGCCCTGCTGTATCATCCAATATCCCACGCTATCCCACTAACCCTCTTGGCGCATTCGTCGTACTACACTTCATTGTAAGCAGCTCTGCAGGAGTCTGGAGAGAAGAACTTTGTTTGGAGAGATCTCAGTGAAAAGATTTCATGTCTAAATCTGGTTCTCTGTTTCTCATCCAGATCTCTTTGAATCCATCTTTCCCGTCAGGCTTCCATGGAACCCTTAGCGTGATCTATTGTCGCATGCCGCTCCTCTTCCTGGAGAAAATTTCCCCAAAAAATTAGCAGACATGTTATACCCGAAGTAGTATTGTTTTTTTTTTGTTTAACGTACAACAACCCTTGGTTGCAGCACCTCTCTCAGCCTCCTGATATGTTCTCTCCGGTTGCAGCAGATGCGCTCAGCCTCCTTCTATATCTGCAGTATTTTTATCATCTCACCAGAAAGGTCAATGTCTCTCTCTAGTGTTAATGTATCATCCATTATTTCATCGTTATGGGTGTAAGTACACTCCTAGGGGTTGAAGGGTTGGCTCAGATTCACCCGCAAATCGGTTCACTCTCCGCCATGCCCATTTCCATCAAACGGTTCATCGGTGACCAGAAATTTCCAATTCATACGTCAGCATTAAACCATCACACTCCCCAGCACCCCATCTAAGGCACATCGCAAAACAGGACCATCAAAACGGGTTATGCATAAAATGGTCATCGTGCAACAATAATCTGGGGAAGATGGAGGGGTGGAAATAAAAATGTCGTGCAAAATAAAGAAACTCCACCCTCCACTTAAAAAAAAATTATCTGACACATCACAAGAGGTGACACAAAGAAAACTGGTCTAAAAACATCACGACACGAACGCAAGATATATTCAATAGACGGCTCGCCCGGCACACTGTATTTTTGAGTATTTCCATTTATGGAGAGGTTATGCGCAGAGGGGACGGAGGGAAAGAATAGGATAAGCTTACCCCTCGTACCCTTACCCCTCTCCCAAGGCATGCTCCTCTGTACGTTAGCTCATAGTTTGAAGCAATGAATATCCTCGCCTCATCTTAAATGTCACGATTCCAATTCTCTTCTCATTTTAGCTGAATATTTTAGGAATTTCTTTCTTATTTGCATGACGCGTGAATTATTTATTCGTCTTCCACCCCATTTTGCTCGTGTTCTGTTGTCCCCTTGACACCATTCTGTATTGGTGTTTCTCGGTTTTGCATGTCGCTCAGTCTCAAGTAAGGCGAGATTGCCTTCTTGCGAGGGGAGAAAAATTTGCGTAAAATATTCCATTGTTACTCCATGGAGGGATTGAGTATCATCCGGTCTTATTACATATTCCAAGGGGGTAAAATTTTGCTAGCTCTAATTCGTTTGATATTATAATTTATGAGTTCCATGCGGTTATACAAATTATTATTTATTCTTAATTAATCCCGACCTGTCATTAGGAGAGCACTTGTGTAATCGCAGTATCAAGAGGATGATAACGCAAGTTGGGAAATATTTAGTAAATGAATCACGCAGTCCTCACTACGTCTATAGTATGTCTCCGCATTGCTTATATGTCTTGTAAAAGATCTAAAATTCGACATTTAGCGGTAAAATTCGAAGATTTTTCGTTATAATAACATCACGTAAGTAAAACTCTCCCAAACGATCAGACCTGTTCACTTGCAATTACAGATTTTTATAAAAAAATTAAATTAAGGGTTTTAATGCGGAAATTTATTTTATATCAATGTCATTAATGAACGCACGAAAAAGTGACTAGGGTTAATTCTTGTGGAATTGGTCAAATTTACAAACACGCATTAACAAATGATATCATCTTGATTTATAATAAATCAGCGTCACCAAACAGAAACCTACAAAATATTAAGCATCATCAAAATACTCATAGCTAGCATAAGTATTACGTGATATACAAGTTAACTTGTATGATCCATCGTTTGAATTATCCGCTAAACGGCTTACGATACAAAATAATATCCTTTTTTAAAGGACCTATGGTAGGTTGAGGGATGAAATCAACAGAAAAAAAACAGGAATAGGATATTTCTTTTTCTACTCCAATTAGCCTAATTTGCGTAATAATTTCATTTACACTTATTTACTTCAACTAACTATTTATTAACTGTATTCAAAATTACTTTTTTATCTTTTTGTAACTAGAAGTTAGTTTCACACGCGTAGAAAAGTATTTCTCAATAGGCTAACGTAGTTCATGTACCTGTAATTAAAATTATTCCCACTGTTTCAATTATTTTCCATACGCATAGGCAACTAAAAAACCAATAAAACTTTTGAAGATATTTTTGATGCTGCATATCTATTTTTGATTCATCCCCTGCCACACATCATAGCGGTGGCTTGCTGTGTATCATGTAGGCAAGCTCATTTGTAAATTATATATTACATAATTTTGATGTTTTTTCCGATCGGCGTAGATATTGTTTGCTGGTATATTGTCTTTTCCTTTGATATAGTCGTGATTATGACTTCTTAATAAATTGGAACGTCCGAATGGATGATAAACGTAAGGGAGTATTCATCAAGGCTCAGCTCGAGACATTAAATTGTATAACGCTCAAATTGGCAGAATCAAACTTAGAGTAAATTAGACGAATGAATACCTGAATGCCCGCGCTGAATGGAAACACACCACTGACAAATTTAATAGACAGGCAAATTCACTCTTCACCGGGCTAATCTTGTCTGCTGCTCCTCAACTCGACTCCAATCGTTGTCTTTCTCCGTGGGCCTGGCTTTCGTACACCTCGGTCCATAATTCTAAAATTCAATTAACATACACAACAGACCTCTAAAGAAAAAGGTATCAGAAGGACAAAATTTTTTTCCTTGTTAAAATTCAATTTCCACGGTTACCTAATAAATGCAAATCTTTTCTCTTTAGTTTCTCTCCTGCCTCCTTCATTGTCTTACGACTTTTTTTTAGAATTTAATGTTTTTTTTATTTCTAAAAGGAAACACCTATGTTATATGAGTGAATAATATAAGATTGGAGCCATAGAAATACTGTGGTGGTAACGCTTTAAGACGAAATTAGTTGAAAAGTTAACTAAGAAGTGTCATTCAAACACCACATTTCATACGAACGGAACTCTTCCGCTCTTCGCTTCGCATCTGAGCGGAATTGTAGCAGCATTAATAAAGCTATGAATCCTCCACAAAACGGAATTTGCAACAATTACCACGGATTAGTTTGGTTTACGCATTTATACCAGTCCTTAACCATAATTCTAGGAAAGTAGTATTCACTGTTTTTACACCTCAATTACCAGACATTAGTCGAATCCATGATACTGTGATCTTGTAAGAAATATTAAAGAGTATGAGTGTTAAAAAGAGATATGGACATGTATTCACAATCATACTTACTGCTGAACGCATTGATTATTTTGTACCTAAAAATATTAAATTCTTCGATGAAGCTTAAGCAGTCTGTTTTTAAAGCAAGCGAATGATTTTCAGCGTAATCTCACGGCATGGGCGAAGAATATAGTTTAAGTATTTGGGAGTTTAAAGTACCTTAAGATAGAAGGGAGAATGTTCGGGGAACAGAATAGAGGAAGATATAATGTCTTTTAGACATAAAGAATGCAGGTAACAGTTACGAAGATCTGAAAAGGGAAACACTTCAGGGAAAGCAAAAGGAAGTTTTGGGGATCTGAGAAGCAGAAACGGTGTTACAGATCGTGCAAAAACTCACAGGAGGATAGCTTCCATGAATGCCTTCTGTGTTATCCAATATTTCTTGATCTTGATGACTAATGCTATTTGCTACCGAGATGGTTCAAGTATATATGGTTATACCCCTGCTATATTAATACGAATATCCTGCGAAAAAGGCCTGATTGAAAAATTGACCGGCCTTTGGTCATTTACCTCTTGACGACGAAATGAGTAAATTGCGTTTTTCTGGAAAAAGGCATGTAATTTTAATGGTAAAATAAATAGCTATCATTTAGCAAAATTACTAGCATTTTATATGTAAAGAGGTTGGCCAAAACGATGGAGCAGGGGAGAGAGACATCAATTTCCAACCTTGAGGCAAGGGAATTTCAAATATAATAATATTAGTATAATCGAGACCGTTCATTTAGATGTTCGTTTATATAGATATTTTAGATTAAATGTTGATTTTTTAATCCTCAGAAAAAAACCTTCCCAGAGCCAATACACACAAAATATATCCCTTTTGTGTTTAGTCCGAAAAATCAGAATATGCCATGAACGGAGGCTGGGAGTATGCGAATTCGAGATAGGGTTTTTGTATGGTAGATTTTCGCGTCCTATTTTAATAGGTGTGGTGGCCTAGATATCTATGAATGACTAGCCATGTGTGTCTACTCAAAACGTGCCTTTAAGGGTATACTACCATTTATAATTAACTAAATGTGTGACTATTGTAATCAACTCTAAGTTTTATGTGATAAGTGTGGGTAATCTTCATCCCGTGCAAGTTATATAAACCGCCCTACCCTGGTGTGTGAAATACATACACCAGGATAGGGGATTCAGTTTCTTTCCCTGTACCTCTAATGGTTTCCCAAGAAGATCTGATAATCGAAAAATTCATCACGTAGCTTTGGTGAAGCTTAGGGTGCTCAGAGGCATCGCCCAGGATAAAACCTGGGCCCTTCAGTCAGTAAACGAGAGCTCTAGTCACTGGAATAACATTATCTTTCTATCTATTCGTCAAACTCTTCTTCGATTTTAGTCTCCCGGCATCGTATCTAACAGATTTCTCAGCGAGTAAATACAGAATTCAGCGAATAAATACTATATTCTTAGTTAAAACTTCAATTTAAACTTGCATTCTTAAACAATTGACCGATAGAATTACTCTTGCATGGTTATAAGTTTCCTGGCGACAGAAGTAAAACAAACCAACTTCTCTTTCCCTTCTCTGGACCCTTCCTCTGGGCCCTCGACTTCGCCGCCGCAAGCACCTGCGGGCACGAAGTGGATTCCACTTAACTTGGAAAGTCCCCGCCTCAAGGCTGTAAGGTTAAAAGAGAAACGCAAGACCGACCTCTATTCAGAAAGAGGAAGGGCTCAAGGGTTCTGATCTGGAGGTACATTCTTTCCCGAGGAAAAAAAACTCTCCCTTAGGCCAGAGAACCCCTCCTGTCTCTCTCATTCTTAAATAAAAAACGTATTTGCGTGATGTAACCGCAAAATACGTAAACAATGGATAAAAATTCAAATTATTTAAAAAGAATCAAAATGAAATACGCAGTAATTCATACCCTCACCGTCCGGTCAAGCTCTCTCAATTCGTATTTAAATCTCATAGAAAGGTAATTCAAAGAATAAGATTTTTCAATTTTCCAGCAATCTAAGAAAAAGCAACGCTCTCGGATTTAACCCTTTAGAGATTCATAAAAAGTTTTCTCTAAGATTTCAAAATGGTTTACATTCTTTTACATAATTACAAAATTTTTTTTAAGTTCCAAACCGAATGAAACCTCAGTTTTTTAATTGAGCAGCAACATTTCCTTTTAATTTTCAAAGCGGTGTGAAATACGTGTGAAGTGTTTAAAATACCAGATTTGTATTTCCAACTCATAAAACTTAGGCTAATTATTTACAAAGTACGTATGCTTTAAAATGTTTTCTTTCTGGTTAACAGGGGTTATCAAATTTAAATATTAGCTTATAGAAGCCCCCCAAATCTATTCTGCTCCCTTCTAATGCCCTTATTATTTCATAGCTTCTCGGACAGTTCTTCTCTATATTCTGCCACTTAAATTTCACTTTCAATCTTCTGTTATCCTTACATTCTATGTATACCTCAAGTACAGTTTTCAGTAAGCAATTGTGCGTCGGAATGAGTTTTATAATTGTTCCTTTATCTTGCCTTCTTGAAAGTGTCCTCCACAGATTTCTGTACATCCACCGTTTGGACTACATATTCTATTTTACTCTTTCTACTTACTCTTCCTATTCTTTATTATTCTTTGGCATAACATTTAAATTTCTCCTATTAATCTTTCTCCACTCAAAATTGACATTTATAGAAAAGTATATTCCTTAAGTTTTGACAAATGACTGTATAATATCCATATTAGTACTATTTGCCGTTAGTAGTTGCTCCTTCTCATAAAACAATGTCTACAGCATTCCAACTTTGCCTACTCTATCCATTTTTCTACTTTCATTTCAAGTACTAATCCTGTACCCTATGCAGTGAAACGATTACACTTATTTGTGTGTCTTTCCTAGGTCTTATATGGAAATTATCTTCCTTAAGTCGAATGCCGAACATTACGAGCATTACCATTGTCATATCTCCCATTCTCTTCATTCCAAATGTTCTGGTAACTCTTAAAAACCCAGCCTCTCTCCCCTATTCATACCATTCTCCCCACTCCCATTCCTCTTAGTGTGTATAAGTATACGTTATACTTCAATTCATTACCTACCCCCAAAATGATGTAGTGTACCAGGTCCTAAACAAATTTGTTAACCAGTGGAAAATTGCAACTAATTGGTCATTAACATATACATGTTAACCTGCAAGCTACCTCTTTAGTGTGTGGCAGGAGGTGGTTCAACACCATACACGCAGTATCACATCTTAGTGACCACATATTATTATCCAAGAAACCTGCCTCCTTTCTCCGTGAATCAAGAAGCTCCAATGAATGGTGCTATTAAGGACTATCAGAAAATATCAGTGAAAACTTATTAATGGAGCTTATTTTTGTATAATGAGAATACCCGATCAATAAATCAAGAGATAGGCGAATATTGAAGGTTTTTGAGATGCGGGTTAGGTAAAGAACAGAAAAAGTGAATTGGACAGAAGGAAAAACAAACGAGGAAGTACTAAGCATGATGGTGAGAGGGATTTGGATGAGATGGGATTTTAGGCAAAATATAAAGGCAGCAGGTTAAAAGGATTCCTAACATTTTGATTGGAAATTGGATGCTGAAGAATGTTATAGAGGGGAGTACGTTAGGAAAACGAGGAAGGTGTAGAAATAGGATAGGCATATCGGACTGAATAAAGGGGCGAAGGAAGCATGCTGAATCGAATATGAGCCTTTTTTAGCGATGAATTTCAGTTTATGTTCTGTTAGGAGAGGCAGAGAAAGGTGTCATTGTGCGGTATTATAGGCTGTGATACTTCTAAAAATGCACACATTAGATAAACCCACTTCCACTCTAAATTCCTTTTATGTTTAATCTAAAATTACAACCGTTTTTAGCGCAACTGATGAAAAACCAATGGTGAATTAATCTTTATTCCTTCTATCATAATGAAACTCAAAAAGCTCTCGTCTAGACTTCAGTCACTTGTCCCAATATTTTGTTTTAGGTTTGAATTAAATCCCAGAACATCATAAATAATAAAACTTTCAATGTTATCTCTCATTTTTCAGTGGACCTGGATTTTTACAACCGTTGGTCATTGGATAATTTTCAAATATAAATGTAAAATACAAATCAATTTTCGTTTACTCACTAGTCATCCCACTGCATCCTGAAAGTGAGTGCAATAACAAACAAAAGCGCCCGGTTCCAACCTTATACAAGTCATGAGACCATGTTGCATACCTTTGTTGCCGAACGTTAACTACTGTCCCCCTCTTCAAATGCTCTGGGATGATGATTTATAGAAATATAGTAGATATGGAATTTTTTAAAGTGCTCCAACGTCTTAGATATCATGGCGATGACAAAACACTTTGAAATGGATAAAATAATTTTTTTAAACTTAAAGCAAAACGAAAGTCTCCCCATCTACAAAATATCTCCTTCAATTTATGAAACACTCGCACATTTCATAAATCCAAGACATTTCGAATGGGAGGGACATAAAGCTGTCCCGCTGCACTCTCCACGATAGAGTGGGACCATTTGCTACAGTGCGCTGTCCCTCTCTCTCCACTTCCCGCCCTCCCCCGAAGCGGCAACGCCCCTCCCGTCGGCCCTCTCTGCTCGTATATTCCGGAAGTGAACCCCCTCAAGCGTCCCCGATCGAGTCGGCCTTAACCGGAGGGGCGATGGTTCTTCAGATGAGTGGTGAGTGCCTAAGGAGGAACCCGCCTCTGGGAATGGGAGGTCAAGATGGTTGGTTTTCATTGAGCGGTCAAAGGTGCATGGATAAGTAAGTAGGCAGGGATATTAGAACCTCTACCTCGGATAAAACAGACTATGCATACGTCTATATTTGTATTTCGGCGAAAGATCACAATCTTTAAACAACCTTTGTCTCGCTAGTTATCATAAAAGTCACTGGATATCGAGTAGATTTCAAAATATTATTATACTATTTCAATAAAACTTCGTAATTTAATAATGATGAAAGGATGATAGTGTCCGTAGAAAGTTTTACGATTTATGATAATAATTGAATAGAGGTACTTATTAGTTAAGTTTTGAGATATATAAAAACCTATTGGGGAAAATTTACTTAAAATATTGAAACAAGATTGTTTTTTATTAATTGTTTGGCGTAGTTTTCAAGGGAATTCTCTTGGAAATATATTTGCCTGACACATATAAAAGAAATTGGAAATTTTTAACTAAGTTACAGAAGAGTAAAAAAATAATATATCCAGAAATGGTCGCAAAGAAAAACTATTACGTGAACGAGGAAATTTATTAAAGTTTTACTGACAAATCTTGATCAAGAAATGAAAAATCTGAAATACGTGAGTTAGTGCGCCATCACATGAAGCGCATTGAAAATGAATGGCGATTTTTCATCAAATGAAAATTAACGAACATGGCAAAATTATTCACTGTGAATTATAAATTGAATCACCAACCTCTCAATGCACGCTATTTCTGGAGATTGAAAATGGGTCGAACGTGAAACTATGTGTGATTTGCATGCATCCAGAAGGTGAAACTTTACTACAGAAATATCAATCAAATAACTAATTTCAGACTGTAATGAAGGGACCATGTTAATGCGTGATTAAAGATTTAATAACAAAAAGAATGTAGTGAAATAGAATAAGAAGAGAATATATTTGAAAACGGAATGGATGACAAAGACCTTCCTAATGCTTATTGAGAATAGTCCTTTAATATGAGGGATGTTTATAATTATTTAATTAATTTAATAAACAGTCTTCCGAAACACAACAAATTCAGAATTTGAATGACAGAAAAATCATCTATAACAATTGTAACACTTCTTTCCACCTAACTTCCCTTTACGAAAATGTGCATTTACTGGAAAGATACATATTTATATTTTTTTATTAATGGAACACAGTTTCCTCGTTGAACACGATCGCCTTTTTTCCAAATCTTGAAGGAAAATGCCTCCCATATATATTCTTCAGAAAAATTCATTCGGCTAAAGGCAAAACGCTTAATAATTTTCAAAAATCTTTAATAAGAGCATGAATATGTATGAGCAAATGAGATTTGATTAATCAGTATCTTTTGAGCCACGTATTTGAATTCAAATCGACTCTGAATTTTGCGCTGAGTACCTCTTACGAGAAGCCTTATTCGGGTAAGCGGGGTTATAAATTGCACAAAAATGTTAGAAGAAGGGCGTAGGAACGGAATTTGGCAAGGGAAAAACATCGAAGACACATTCAAAGGGTAAGAGTCAATGCGATCAACGATCAAGTATTTGACTCATTTAAATTAATCATGAGTTTGACGCTTAAACTTATTTAAATAGCATTAACACACCTGTAAAAAAATGGTGGCTGGCGCACCCTAGCCACCAGGCAAAGAGTTACCATCCACGGTTTCATGATATACTTCAAAATTTGCAACTTCGCAAAAAATTGTAAAAATTCCTCGGTAAGCAGCGTCGGAGCCTTTCCCTGAGTAAAGTTTCCTCGCCCGGTTAGGGAAACCTTCCCCAGACTCCTCCGAAGAGTTATACTTGGCCACAGTATCGTAAAAGTTGATCTGGGGTACCCGAAGAATCGAACTATTTCTTTGGGCGAACGCACAGTGCGACCACTTTCCACGATAACGACTCTTCGATTGTTCTCCGCACATGTACGTAACACCTCGGCCATTTTGAGGTTATGACGGTTTACTAGATGTGTATAGCTTTTAAGAATGCCAACCGCGACCTCCAGTGGAAGTTTGATATGGCGGGAAATTCAAATTGAAATTTGAACGGAGATAAGAGTCGCATCCTGCATATAAAAAAGTATTCAAAAACTCTCAACAAACCCCTCTCCTCACCCACTATCCTCCAGCTTCAGCGACCACGTTTCCGCCCAGTACATAGCCCCAAATCAAAGTTTTTACGAGTATTTTTCTCCCTATATATATATATATATATATATATATATATATATATATATATATATATATATATATATATATATATATATATATGTATAGATGATTTCTTCGAAATAACACGGAAGTGTTGAATAAAAAACTTAGACAGCAACACACAGCACGAGAACACATAAAAAGAACACTCACACGTAATATCTTGATAATTTCGACGGACTTGAACTCCGTCTTCTTCGGAAGATAAGATAGGACTGAGGTATATGGGTATGTGGTGCAAAGAGAGAAGGGGACGAGGGAGAGGGGAAAAAGAGGTAGGGGTAGGGGTGAAGGAGGGATATGTGGAGGGGGAGAAAGCGTAGGGGAGAACAGGTGGTGGGAGAGGGGTGAAGGATGAAGTTATGGGGGGGAGAAGGCGGAGTGGAGAACAGATGGTGTGGCAGGGGTGGAGGGGGTTATGGAGGGGGAAATGGAGGCCAGAGGGGAGCGGAGATGGAATAGGGAGGATGCGGAAATAGTAACAAGCGACACAGAAATATAACAATTCATCCACAGATACCACAAAACCCATGACCAAGGCGTCATCTCACAAAGTCATCATAAGGGATCGACAAGTCAACACCCTGGACAAGGATGACAAAATGTATGCGGATGAATAAATTTTCCCACCACCCCGCAAGAAACAAATCCACTTCCATCCACCCCAGCCCCCCCCACCCATTTAGTGAACGACATTGAGACCCGGATGTTGATAGGCTTTACACAGCCATATAAATGCCATTTCCATTGTTTTTAATTTTATACGGTTATCGGATGGGGCAAGGGATGCTAGAACGGAAACATTGTAACAGTGGTTGAAGGGGGTGTTGTGGTGGGAGGCATGTTTTGGGATGGGAAGACCCGCGGACGGGGAAGAGGGATTACATGAGGCGCGATGATTGTTTACCCTGAGGTTCAGGGGTGTAGAGCACTGGCCTATATAAAAGGCCAGGCAAAGTTTGCAAGTTAGAAGGTAGATTACATTCTGAGATGTGTATGAGGAGTCGGGGAAGGGCGGGAGAGGGTTAAAAGGTGGGATGGAGTGGGGGGTGGTGAAAATAGGACAAGTTTTGCATCTTGCTCGCAAGCACGGAGTGGGTGTGATTCTGGGGGTGGGAGAGGATTTGGAAAGAGGCTTGGTGGATTTGAGTAGATCTGATAGGTTGGCGGGCCGTTTGAAGGTAACAGAAGGGCATTTGGGAAGAAGGTTGGACGAAAGTTTGTGATTTTTGAGGATGGGGTACAAGTCTTTGAGGATGGATTTAAGGGAATGGATGCCAGGGAAGTAGGTGGTGCATACTGAGAGAGGGTGGGAGTCTGTGGTTGAGGGAGGATTGGGGGTGTAGGATTTTTTTGTGAAGGAGAGAATCTGGATATCCCCGTTGGAGGAGGGAATAGTGAAGCTTGTTGAGGTATTTGTTGAGGGATTCGGAATGGTTGCAAATGCGGTGCCAGTGGATAGAGAGGGAGAAAGGGAGGAAGCGTTTGGTGTGGTAGGGGTGGCAGCTGTTAAAATGGAGGTATTGTTGTTTGTTAGTAGGTTTAGTATGTACGGAGGTCAGAAATTTGTTGTTAGTTAGGGAAATATTAACATTAAGGAAAGTGATATTTGATAATGAGATGTTGGAAGTGAAAGAAAGAGATGAGGAATCATTGAGTTCGGAGATGAAGGAATTGAGGGAGTCTATGTTATGTGGCCAGAGTAGAAAGATGTCATCAATATACTGAAGCCACAGAAGGGGTTTAAGAGGGTAACTGGAAAGGAACTTCTCTTTCAGGACACCAAGGTGGAGGTTAGCGTATGACGGGCTCAATCTACTTCCCATGGCACAGCCCTTGATTTGGAGGTAAAAATTGTTGTTAAAAGAAAAAGAGTTACGGGTTAGGATGATGTTAGAAAGGTCAATGTGAAAATCGGTGCTTGTAGTTTGAGGGCTAGGGCGTTTGGAGAGGAAGTGGCGTAGGGAAGCAAGGCCTTCTTCGTGAGGAATGGAGGTGTATAGGGATGTGATGCCAATTGTGGCCATAATGATCTTGGTGTCAGAAGGGAGGCAAATTGAGTGGAGCAGATTGAGGAAGTTATCCCCCACTACCTTTTCCCGCTTCCTCGTCCCCTTCTCTCTCTGCACCACATACCCATATTCGTCAGTCCTATCTTATCTTCCGAAGAAGACGGAGTTCGAGTCCGTCGAAATTATCAAGATATTACGCGTGAGTGTTCTTTTTATGTGTTCTCGTGCTGTGTGCAAAAAAATATATATATAATATTTAATTAGTTTTTCGCTTCTCCAAGTCAGTGTTTGGTTTGTTTTCTGAACGTGTTTATTTTGAGGATTCCTCAGTTCACCTCGTCCCACCAATTCCCATAATATCATCAATGAAAATATCCATCGAGGCCACCCATGATATCCACTGAATATCCAAATTAAATGTAATGCATATTCAAATTTCCCCCACTATCCTAATAGGAATATTCACACACAGATGTACAGTATAAATCACTGTATGAACGGTCATCATGCAGCAGAAAGGTTTAAATATTCAGAATGGGATGTCAACGCTTCATGTATATCAAACGTAGACTTTATGAAAGGTGCAGAGCACTTAAGATTTCCTTTGGCAGAAAGGTAATTATCATGGCCCCAAATATGCCAATAGATATCAGGGTTAAGATCTATGGACACCCTTTCAGAAAGATTAATGAACTTTTTCTTCCCTCACACTAAATGGAATTATAACAAAATCAAACCCAAGAGTCCGAAAAAATAATTCTAAGAATAAAATTTAACGATTCATTCCAACACCAATTATTGCATGGCTTTTTTAGGAATGAACGTATGTACGTATATACGCTTAGGTGTCTTTTTATATTAATTAACATACAGTCATATGCACTCCCATGGACTACAACCTTGTCGTGGTGGAAGGGCTTGTGCGTTCATATGACCCCTAGAGCTGTGCTGGCTGGAGTAATAATAATTGCTCCTGGTAGGGTCACCCATGCCAGATAGGTCGAAGGTTAGGAGCCAGACGAAAGGTAGTCCACCCAGCGTCTGTTCCTCAGTGAGGCGGCTGCAATGGCGTCTGACCCCAGTGGGGCGGCCATTATGTGATGGTGTCACGTTAAAAACACTTTTGAGGAAGACAACGGGAAACCACCTCAATTATAATTCCCAAGAATGTAATGATGGGCACTATAGAGAATACTATTGAGAGTAATATAGAGTCCTGGCAACTGCGGGACTCGGCCCAAGCGGCCGTGTGTCGTGCCCGGCAGCGGGAGAGGCAACGCTTCCGCGGTCGTCATCCCACGAAACCTTTGCAGGGAAGAAATTATTATTAATATTGATATTAAGCGAGAGATGGAAAGAGGTAATATAGATGTCTTAGGTATCTGCGAGGGGAGATGGAAGGATATCGGAGATTACTGGAGTGACAATTATAGAGTGATATACAGCGGCGGGGACGAGAGCCAACGAGGGGTTGCGTAATATTAAATAAAGGGGTAGGAAGAAGCGTAGTCAACATAGAGCAAGCAACTGATAGAATCTTACTCGTAGAGATTAAAGCAGAGCCGACGAACTTGGCCATTGTTCAGGTATACATGCCACCGAGCAACCACAAGGAGGAAGAAGTCGATAGAATGTACGATGAGTTAGAGGATATAATCGCGTGTGTTCCTGCTGGGAAACATTTGATAGTGATGGGGGATTGGAATGCGACGGTAGGCGAAGGAAGAGATGGTGGTGAGGTGGGAGACTATGGGTTAGGCACGAGGAATGAACGCGGGGAGAAAGCAATTGAATTCTGCAGGAGACAGGGGTTATTCATCACCAACACATGGTTTAGACACCACAAAAGGCATAGGTATATATGGAAAATGCCAGATGACTCAGAAAGGTACCAGTTAGATTACATTATGGTTAGGCACAGGTTTAGGAACAGTGTGATAAATTCGCACAGTTTCCCAGGAGCGGATGCGGACTCTGACCACAATTTATTTGTTATGAAGTGTAACGTCCGTTTCAAAAAGATAAGGCAAGGGTTAGGAAATGGAATGTAGAAGCATTAAATGGCTGAGTAGATTTTCGCGGCGGTGGCTTGAAGAATTCTGCATATTCGGGTTTTCACCGCGTTGTTGTTTGAAGCCGACAACGCGGTGAAAACCTGAATATGCGGAATTCTTCAAGCATTAAATGGGTTACAAGGAAGGAGTATCAGCAGGCTGTAGAGAAAATGATGGATGACGGTAAAGAACTGAGTACTATTGAAGAAAAATGGTAATGTATCAAGCAAGGGATGTCGGAAGCCGTAAAAGACACTATAGGAACCGTTAAAGGGAAAAGAATAAGGAAACCATGGGTAACGGATGAGATGATTGCAAAGATGGATGAGAGAAGAAGATGGAAAAATGTAAACACAGAGTTAGGCAAAATGAAGTACAAAGAGATAAACAATAAATTGAGAAGGGCCACAAATAAAGCAAAAGAAGAATGGTGGAAAACTCAATGCGAGGATATGGAAAGTTTACAGAAGAAGGGTGAAATTGATGCTCTATACAGCAAGGTTAAGTTATTATCGGGAAGTAAGAAGGCAAGATCTGTGCTAACAGTTAAATATATGTGGGGTAAGATAATAGTTGAACTAGGAAAAATCCAAGAGAGATGGAAGGAATATATAGAAACACTGTATGGTAAAGATCTTAGGCCGACAAGGTTAGACATAGAAAAGGAACATGACGTAGAAGAAGATAGCTTAGGTCCAGGCATATTGGACGATGAAATAGAAAGAGCATTAAAGGAGATGAAAGCAAATAAGACCGTGGTGGTGGACAACATTCTTCAAGAACTGTTGAAATGTTTAGGAAAATGTGGGAAGAAGACTCTATGTGGACTGATTCGTAGTATCTATGAGGAAGGAATCTGGCCAGAAGATTTTGTGAGATCAGTGTTAGTTCCTTTTGCAAAAAAGGTAAAGGCTAAATCATGTGAGAATTACAGAACAATAAATTATACTATAAATAAAAATACAGGCAAATGGTTACTTAGGGGATGATCAGTTTGGGTTTAGGAAAGGAAGAGGTACGTGTGATGCCATTTCAGTAATGAGATCACTAATCGAGAGGAATATAGAATACAGTCAAGATGTATTTGCCTGTTTTGTAGATTTCGTGCATCAGCTCATTCGAGTAATTTATCCCAAAACTGGCTATCAGATAAAATTGACAAGCTCTTCTCAAAGTAGTTCTGGCCCCCAAATAGCCCGGACTTGAACCTCCTTGACTGTTATGTTTGCAGCGTAGTCGAAAGAGTTACCCAAAGATGAGGCACCCTAATGTCGCGTCTCTACTCACCGCTATCGTAGCAGCAATCGCGAATATGGACAGCGCTGTTTTAAAAAGTGCGTGCGATCGATTGAGAACAAGATTGGAGATGATCATTGGAGCTGAAGAGGTTACATTGAGTAATGTTACTCTTGAGAGACCCCACTACTTGTATGTAAAAGGATTTTCATTTTTGTATTTTTTTAAAATACATTTGCTTTTAAATAAAAGTTTCATTTGTCCGGATTCAACTGCCGTAGACTGTATGTATATATCTTTGAAATTGACGCTCTTCAGCGACGCACAAACACACAGATACAAAATATTTGACACATAGAAACACAACTAAAGGACATTCACAGTATGTATTGACGTTTTCTTTGTGTTTATTTGTGTCGAATATTTTGTATCTGTGTGTTTGTATAAATATATACATATATACATATATATATATATACATACATTCAAACAAGAAATCCCGCCATATGGCGAACAAATATTCTTTCACATAGAAATAGATATAAGGAAAATGGGATAGGAAAACATAAAAGACGAACACAGGAAAGGTGGATTTGAGCAGATCACGAGCGTAATATATATATATATATATATATATATATATATATATATATATATATATATATATATATATATATATTACTTCATTCAATTCCTTCCACCTTTAGAAATTCCGCATAAAATCCTTGCCCAAGATGTCTTTTTGCCAAAGCAGAGACTTGCAAAGCCGCATATGTAACGGTATGGACGTCAAGACTAACCAAAGTTCAAAGACATAAGATACGATATTTATTGCGTCGGGAAAGATGTGAAAAAAGTGGCAATCATGTTCAGAATTTTTATTACACCAGGTACATTGTGTTGTACACAGTAAGTTTTTTTTATTGATTTCTAGACGCATTTCCCGTAAGGCTATAAAATTTTGCTAAGCATAAAAAGGCCAGTCCTGATAACGATCAAGCGCGTTGGAACCCCGTCGGGAAACCTATAAAGTTTTACTGCGCTGGAGGGGAGAAGTATTTTTCAATTAAAAAAAACGATAAAGGCACGTGCGTTTTCAAACAAAAACTTGAGTAGAGCATTGCACTGATTCTCGTTTAAACCCCCTTTACTTCCTCTCCCACAACCAACCCCTGAAGGCTCGGCTACGGACGTATGAAGAGTTGGTAGGCGTAAATTCAAAACCAGCGGGTAGAATGAGTTTTAAAAAAGTGTGAGAGGAGAAGGGAGGAAAGGGAAAATGTAGCTGCAGGAGGACGCATACACGAGAGGAGGAGAAGCGATGAAAAGGAAGGGGGGAGAGAAGAGGGGAGAGGCATGAAATGGGTGTTACCACTGCATGGAGAAATGGGATGAGAGAAGGAG
This sequence comes from Hetaerina titia, assembly GCA_037158775.1. Classification (NCBI taxonomy): domain Eukaryota; kingdom Metazoa; phylum Arthropoda; class Insecta; order Odonata; family Calopterygidae; genus Hetaerina; species Hetaerina titia. Next base: position 64,611,536 of record CM073776.1, on the reverse strand, counting down.
AGAGGCCGGGAGGCGAGGGAGACTTCCCACAGCAGCCTGAACGGCGGAAGAGGTTCGTTTTGTTGATAGTCCGTCGGCGGGGGGTGGGTGAGAGGGGTGTGCGGGTGGGTAAGGTTCTTGCGCTTGACCCCTCGGGCTAAAATGGGAGGATTGAGGAGCGGGGTGAGAGACCTGGAGGGAGTGGGTGCCCCTAGGGAACGAAACGGCGACAACGCCCGCACTAATCCCAGCCATTTCCCGCCCACAAACCCTTCCCCTTTCCGTCTCCCTTCCGACCTCCCTCCCCGCCAATCCCTTCTCCCCTCTCCGACCTCGGGACTATTTCCTACCCCCCAACCTTGTCACATCTCGAGGACTCTCTCCATCTGCTTCCTCTTCCACTCTCCTCTCCTTCACTCTCACTATCTCCTTGCGATCCTTCCTCTAGACACGTTGAACAAGAATGCTATGAAATTTAGGGGCGATTTTTTATTACTTCGCGGACATTTTTTTGTTCCTTGATCCTTCAAACTGACGAGCATGTAATTAATAGCAATATAGTCTATGGTTACTACCAATGCTACTCGGAGTACACTTTATTTCACCATTTTTTTAATGGAGACCGTAAAAAAATTCAGTTAAAGGGGGGAATTTGAAAATATTACAATTACGTATTTCAATAATTCTTTAGGTCCTTTAGTAATAAAAATTCAATCTTTGTTTTGTTTAAAATTATAATTCAATGAACATTCGTTGTCTTATTTTCAATCCATGTCACGTAATGTTCAACTAATGAAGCAAATTACATTTTATTTTTCATTTTGAGACAGCCCCCGTCAAAAAATTACATAACGCTAAAGGGTTTTGTAAGTGAAATTAAAAAATAAATAAGACAATCAATATCGATAAGAATTAAAAATAGAAAAAATTAATTATTAATTATATCTATCTAATTCCTACTGTGATGAAATCTAACAGGCTAATATCTAAAATCAATTTTTTAATTATTTTAAATGAATTCTACCAAAATAATTAGCGCGTAGGTGTGTTTTATAGGTCAGGGTAGAGTTCACCTAGTTCTATGCCGAAATGCGTGTGAAATTCCCGCATCAGGGTACTATAAGGATACAGTACCCCTTTTCCATTACCGCTTGTGTTTTCCTAGGAAGATCTGGTACTCGAAAAATCACGCATCTTGGTTGTAGCTGAGGGTGCCCGGAGGCGTCACCCGGAATTTAAATCAGACCCTCCGGTTAGTGACCCAACGCTCTAACCAATGAACTACCATGCCTCCAGTCTAACCAGTTAAACAATAAAAATTACAGATAATGGCAGAATAAAAACTCCCTTAATATATTACATAATGGCTCACTTTGATCCCCGAAATGAACACCAAATTCGGCGGATCTGCACTACGAAGGGGCATTTATTGGCCTGATAAAATCCTCTCACAGTAAACAACTCTGCACAATGGTGCCCTAAGTAACTTTTAGAAGGCCGCTGGGTTTAAGCCGCTGAATTAATATGATTTGAAGGATAATTCCACATATTTTCAAATGGCCTTAAGTCTTTACTACTTTTCTAGAATACCATTTCGGTCTCTTCCCCTTTGTGTCAGCATTTGGGGTATGATAACCCCCGGGCGTTTCAGAAAACACTCGAAAAACATCGAAGGAGAAATTCTTCTTTATTGTTCACCGAAACAATAGAAAGCTTAGGGGAGGCCGGTTGGGTTGTTACGTAGCTCGGTTGGCCGCAATACGCCATCGCTAATAGCCCCCAGGCATCGCCGAGTGAAGCATGACCTTTCTTTTAAGTGCTTCGCTGGCGTGGCGCCTGAACAGAACTCCCGGATGATCACTGAGTACATCACTGCTTCCAACTCGTTTGCCAGAGCGCTTATCCCATCATTAGAGGGCCATCAGCAATGGCATTGGGTTTTAATGCGCACTTTACGAGGGTATATTTGGTCTATTGATTAGCCCATCAAAGAAATTCTATGCATTGAAAACAATATCAGGGACGACAAAAACTATTAAGAGTTAAAATTGATCAGGGTGAAACAAAATTAACCTCATTCCGAGCTAAATCATGAAACTATGAGTACTCCTATGTTACCAATACAAATAGTTTGCCGAATTATCAAAGAAATGCTGGATAAAAATAAAAAACGTCTGACCAAAACTCTTTCAGACTGTCCTTAAGCATCGATTCGTACAAGGAAAAGTTTATTAAAGTGGTTCTTTACCTTGATTTAAAAAAAATGAAAAATAATTTTTCAAGTGTATAGACATTCTTCATGTCCTTATGTGACTGTTACATCTTTGGTTCTGTGATTCATATAAATTTTATTGCATCAAACTGTAGGAGAGGCTATTATATGCTGTTTCAGGCGAACATAGAAAATTAAAACCATGAGAACACCGAATTCCAGAAATCTTGTAAGTTTAATTCAGATACGACCTCAAAGTTTTAAGTATAGTTCATGTTTTCCGGATAAAATGTGCTGCTTAACAAAAAGTATTAATGTCTGACACAATAATTGTTTAATTAAAGAGTAACAATTTTTAGATGGATGTATATCATAACGCTTTACCATTATATAGTCGTATAATAAAATCATTTTGTCATTTATTCCAACGATGCCATTTAGCCGTCATTATCACTGTTGGTAGGCTGTAAGGGGTTAAATTAAAAATTGGACATAATGATGGTGTGCAAGTCTGCATTAAAACTGTGACTACTTTCCTCATATGATTACTAAAATTGTGAATTGGTCAGTCAGTTACATTTATGAAAAGTTAACGGCCCTAAAAAAATATTTTCTCAAGAAAATCTTCCCGGTATGGGCAAAGCATCATGTAGAGGAACATGGAAATTGTTCTAAATAAAAGTCCAAAAAATGAGGCTACTTTCATCATTGACAATACTGTGAGGTTACTAAGTTCAAGCTACAGATGGATGAAAGATTATGTATTGTGATTAGAATAGGCAATCGTTTTTGGGTCTTCATTTCATTGGCGTAACGCTTTAAGTAATTTCTCCCAAACTGTTAAGGATGTATAATTCAATTAATTGAAACGTTGTTCCAAGCTATCTACGCTAACTTCAAAAACCGTGATACATTATTAGCCTTTTCAACCTTTATTTGATTGTAGAGCATTGAAAATACATATTATTCTTTCTGCGTAGTTAACAGTCAAGAATAAATGAAATTTTACCGCAGCCAAAGTAAAAATAAGGACGGCATGAAACCTCTACCTCAGAAGATCTAGGTCGTTTCTCACACTCCTTTCTAACGACTGCATAGTCCAAATCTGAATCTGTTGCATATTTTACCCGGAATTAATCCTAATGGGCTAATCTATCTATACATCCTGGGTCCTTAATAACTCCTTCGTTGGTTTAAGTAAGCTCAGGAACCCTTTTTCTTCTTTAAATTAAGGATTAAACCAGTCTTTATTTGCAGCTAGGGAATTTTCAGCAGTAAATATAATTCTAAAAATGAACTAAACGTTGTAGAAATCGCCTAAGGTTACGGTCAAACGCTCAGCTAAAGGTCAATTCTGTGGTGGCTGCCAACAGCACATCTGTAATTGATTTACTTTTGGTTGATAAAAAAACCGCTCATTTATTACTAATTGAATGTCATTAATTTAAAACTGAACAAACCATATCATGTTTTTATGAAGTTTCCTCGCATTACAACACATTTCATAAAATAGTGTATGCAAATTATACTCGTATATCCATTCAATGCACCTAAATTGGCAAAGTGTTTGTACGTATGAGAAATAATGTTAGAGATACTGTAGCATTAGAAACTAGAATGTTTCAAAATTTTTTACTAACATTTAGTTAGTCCACTGTTAAAAAATTCTACTTCCATAGTTAATAAACCAAGGGAAAATTTTATCCGTAAACCAAACATATTATTCCTTAGTAAAATCTCTCCCGGAAGTTTAAAAATATCCTTGTAGACTGGGATAGAGCCCGTGGCTCAAAAAAATTCAGACATGAAATTATGATTTCAGGAATAATAAAAAAATATGCAAACAATAGGAAAATCACACATAATCATGCAAGAGATAAAGGATTTTAGTTAACACCAGACTACTTCAGATGCTACGATAATGATAATTATTTTGTACCGTGAAAATACGGAGAATAAATTTTTGTCCCTCAGAGTTTTTGTCGCATTTATTTTGTTTTATAAATATAATGTGCTCAACCTAATCCAGATCTGGATTAGGTTGAATTAGTTGGAAAGAATTGAATCAGGTTAAGCTCAAAATAAATTTTCTTAATTTTGTAATTTTACACCGTGCTTAGTGCAAAACCGCTCGACACTCAAATAGTTCTCTCTTCTTAAAATAAATCCCTTATTTCACAAAATATTATTAGTTTACAGAGCTCTCTCTCTTGCCTTTATTAATGCTGTTAATAGAAAGATAACATGTTTGGTCATCTAAATTTTTTCATATTCCAAAACGTTATTTTGAGACTCTAATTTGCACTGACTTCAACTTAAATTTTCATTAAATAAAGTTATATAATATATTTTGTTAGCCTCAAAGTTTTTAGCCTCTCGTTTTATAGCTTCATTCCCTCCTTTATTTTGCCTGCATTCATTATTCCATCCCACTTGACAGCGGTTTCATCTTTCTCCTGTTGTTTTTTTTAAATCCACTATTTTACCTTCATGTGGCCAGAAAACAATCGCTTCATGAAATTTCTTCGTTGGGCCTTCGCTTTTCTTCACTGATAAATTAATAATGATGGCGACATGTTAGCTAGGAAACAGGTATTGAGTAATAAAATTTTTATATTCATTTCTATCTACTTTTTTCAAGTTTCAGTATAGCCATCTGTATTCCCTATCTCCATATTTCATATCTGTTACAGATGCATAGTTATAAATCTGGCTATCATAGAAAAAGAATATGAAGAATTATAAAAATTGTATACAAGTATTGCAAACGTGAAAAAAAAAATTAATATCGATTCCAAATAAAATATATTTTTTCAGTTGGTGCTTAAAGCACCTGGGAGTCAAGAACTATTTTAAGGTAATCCACCAGTTAAGGTAATTTTTGGATGAACAAAACTACCCAATAAGTATCTCCTAACAGAACAACCTACAGCATCCTACTCTACATCAGGTTCCTCTTAATCTCTGTGTAATTCCTTCATCCAATCCAACATCTCTATCATATTCCTGACCTTTCCTTGTTTGCCTAATGTGGTTCCCTCCTCCTTTAGTCTTCAACATCCCCCTGCCGATTAATTAACCCTTCATCCATTTTTCTTGCCTCCTTAGGAATTCGCCCAGTAAAATCCTCTGCTCGCCTGCCATCTCTAGTTCTTCCTCATTTGTTTTTCTTTCACCTTCTCCATTCTTCTCCCAACGTACATTTTAAAAGTCTCTAATCTACCTCTATCCTCCTGCTTCAGTAACCATGTTTCGGCGCCGTAATTAACTATGCACCATACCAAATTTTCATAAGCCTTTTCTGCACATCCTTACTCAAGTTCTCTTTCATCAACTCTCTCCTTTTGAAAGCTTCTTCACCTAGCGCGATTCTTCTCATTATGTTCCTACTACTTTGACCGTGTTGGTCCACAACACAACGAGATACGTAAATTGTTCCACCTACTCTAGTTTTGCCCTCCTATTTTAATGTTAAGCTAAACATTCGTCTTTCTGGAAAATTATATAACCTTTGTTCTATAATATTTATTCTCATCTCATATCTGTCGCAATGAATTTCAAATTCATTCATTAATGCATGCAACCCCTTGACTGACTGACAAACTAAAGCTTGGTTATCAGCAAACTTAACTGATTTGATGAATTCCCCTCCAACATTCATTCCTAACTCCAGGTTCCTCCTATGCCTCTTGAATCAGTTACTCCACATACGAGAACAGCACTAGTTTACGTAGAACAGCACTAATGACAATGGAAAACCCTGCCTTACACTTCTTCTTAACAATGCCCATTCGGGCACTACGGTCCCTATTCGTACCTGAGCAGTCTGAGACATGTACAGGCAGCCGATTAGCCTCCTGTCCCTCCAATCCATTCTTATTTTCTGCAATAAACTCATTAGTGTTTCCCAATTCACTCTATAAAATGACTTTTCGAAATCTACGAAACAGGCAAATACGTCCTATTTGTATTCCATATTCCTCTCGATTCTCTCATCTCTCTCTCATCATTCTCGACGTAGCTCTTCCCGTCCTAAACTCAAACGGATCATGCATTAAGTAATCATTTGCCTTACTCTCTACCCTTATTTTGATGATCCTGAGAACAACTTTAGCTGCGTGGGATATCAAAATTATTCTTCTGTAGTCCTCACATGATGTAGCCTTAACCTTTTTCGGAATAGGAACTAACACCAAAACTCATCTTTAAACATCCCTAAGTAATAACGTGAAAAAAGAGCAAAGTTTTCTTATGTAAGACTCCAATGATTGAAGACCGCAAAGTGATCGTAAGTAAGTGAATTGCTGACAGAAAAGTACCTTTGATATTCATTCGGACAGTACCACAACTCTTGGAGAAACCATTCGCCAACGAGTGGAAAAAAAGAGGGAGACGAAGAAAGACCAACGGACTTTCACACACACACACAGACACAAGAGCACACCAAAGGGGTTTGGACACGACCCTGAAGAATCGACGTGACACGAGAGAAAACGAGTGACAGGGACACCCCTTTGAGCCAAAGGAGAAGTGATGGGCGTGGATAGACGGGAACAATAGGAAGGAGAGAAAGGGACGACGTCCGACATCCACAATGATAAGATAAGGGGTCAGCAACCCATGGGAGACACTGATTGGGATATACGACCGAGAGGTAAGTATAGCCCTAATACCATCCCTCTTCCCTGCTTTCCGGATGTCGACTTGTCAGAGAGAGTTACCCGTGAATATCGCCGAAGTGACAACGAATTAGCCACATCATGAACACGCTCTAGTTAACAAAAATCGCTTCGGGATGTGGAAGCATCTAAGGTGGTGTGTGTAAGTCAATTAATGACCTTACAGAAAAACACTATAAGATAAAATTAATAAACCGTCCCATTAATCGTAACAGTCTTAGCATAGTAAGTGCTAAATTAAAACGGTAATATGTTATATTGCGATAATGTAGTTAAACTTCTGATTCTGGAAAATACGTGACGATTCAGAGGTAAAATCAATCAACACAATGATGCGTTTCAGTTTTTCGAAATATATCCTCGTACTTTGATCAGTTAAGCCACCCCGGTTCTCTTTTTCAGAATATTTTTTTTTAATTTCAATTGACGAGAAGGACTTTTTTATGTTTTAAAATTTTTCGCGTTCATATGAGATTCAGGTTGACCGACAGTCAACTTGAATCTTTTCACATTAATTGTGTGTAGTTTAATTAAACCTGGTGAAGAGTTTCATCGAATAATTTAGATATTTTCAGGAGGAATGTAACTTTTTGAAACAATTGATCAGAATTATCAAATGAGAATAGAATACGACATGGACATAAGATAAAAAATGGGAAAATACTCTAATCTGATGGATAAATCAAAAGAATTTGGGTCAAATTTCGTGAACTTTCAGAGAAATATGGCACATAAATATTAGTAAAAAGTTATAGTAAAATAAAGTAAAAAATTAGTAAATTAGTCGGCTATCATTATTTCACGATGCATAAGTGATATTGCCGTGTTGATTCCTGTGCAGTAGATAACATATGAAACTGAAAGGGGATTTGAAATGTCGCCGAATTCGGTAATGAAAATCATCTTAGAGAAGGGAGTAACCATTTGAATTTGAAGAGGACAAATTTCGAGCATGGGAAAATGCTCATAAACAAACATTTAGACCCATATTGTGGTCGACTGACAAGCAGAATGTTCCATGTTACCGGATTCCATTTCGATTGTGAATTTTCGACTGGGTTGAGTGAAGTCAATGAAGACATGAATCATGCGTAAGAGAACCATTTTGAAAAATATTTAAAAAAAACTCTTTACAAAAGTTAAATTGTTTTACAAAAAAAATATGTGACACCGAATGGAATTTGCGACTTGGAGATAATTCAAAATACTAGTGATTTTCGGCAAACTAGTACAAGTATACCTTTCGGCAAAAAATTAGCCATGGAAATACAAAGTTTTCGAAAATGTTCAGAAAAAAATCGTCAGGTTCACTGCAAAATGCTTTGAGAAGAGAGCAGGTTTGACAAAAGTGAATGAGAAATTATATTAGAAGCTCCTTGAATCCCGAGAGAGCATGTACGACATTTGCAAAGGGACAGGACACCTGGGAATTATTAAGGCGCTAATTTATGTTGGTAGATAGAGGATCGGAGTAAAATAGGAGAGAGAGAAACTCGTATATGGATTCAAGTATTCCTAATCACCTCATATACATACATACATTGAATATATATATATATATATATTCAACACGAAATACCGCCTTACGGCGAATAAATATTAATTCACATTGAAATAGAGATAAGGATGTGTTCCTTTCCCGTTTTCCTTATCTCTATTTCAATGTGAATGAATATATACATATATATATATATATATATATATATATATATATATATATATATATATATATATATATATATTAATGTAAATGGAATTTTGTGGTTGTTTCTGTGTTTTTGTCTTTGTCTACTACTGTTCGCTCCAAAAGTAATGCAATTATTTTTTGATTAATTTATTGAGCGGATATACACAAAACTTTAATATTTCAAAGTATTCCACTTGAGCCTCTACACATTTTTTCAGTGACTCTGCAATGACTGGTACGCGTCCTGGAAGGCGTCTTTGAGGACCTCGCGTAAGGCCTTCGTCACGGCTGATTGGACCTCTTCTATGGACGAAAAACGGGTTCCTTTCAGGGTTGTCTTAATCTGAGGGAACAAAAAGAAGTCTCCTGGGGCGACGTCAGGACTATAGGAGGGGGCACCTGGTGTTTGGCCAGGAACTCGCGGACTCGTAGTGTGTTGTGGCAAACGACTTGGGCACAAGTTTGGCTCACACTTTCCTCACCGCTAAATCTTGAGTAACAATGCGAAACACAACAGTGGACGACAAGTTCAGTTCATTGGCAACCATCTTGATACTCAATCGACGGTCAGGGTCCAACAATTGTCAAACATGAGCCACACTGTTGTCGGGTTTGCTGGTTGGCGGCCGCCCAGAGCGTTGTTCGTCGTGAACCTCTGTCCAGGCCTTAAAGGTCTTTAACTACTCGAAACTTTTGAGTAGGACAGAGCAGAGTCCCCGTAAGACTCACGAATCATTTAATTAGTCTCCTCTTGAGATTTTTTCAGTTTATCACCGAACGTAGTAATCGCGTAACGTTGCTCCATCGTCGATTCCATTTTTTCCTGACACGGGGAGCGCGCAGAGGTTTGCAATAACTAACGTCCTGCAGCTTCCACAGCTTAGAAAGCACTAAGACCAGTTCTGCGTTCATATTTATCGTCCCTCCACCAACGTCAAGTGGTTTGATCACACTCCAACCAATAAGAGCGGCGCGAGAAATTTCATTGCATTACTTTCGGAACGCACCTAATACTAATTGTCAATGTTTACACTTTATGTAAGGTGAACATTGCAATATTTTTAAATGATAATGAAGATAATAAGATTGATGGTCATATGATGATTTACGTGCGAGCATTATGGATTTCTTGGAATGAAGAACTAATTATTCTCACACCTGTCCCGAAAGGAAACATCATTCATAACAACACCAACAACAACACATCAACATAAAAAAATCATTATATTCAAAATAGTAACACCATAAACACAGCAATTAACCCGAATGTCGGTTTAGTAGGTGATGGTAGAGTTCACCCAGTTCTAAGTCCAACGGCGTGTGAATATTCACACATCAGGGTAGGGGGGCCAGGTCCTTTCCCTGTGTCGGTTATGGTTTCCCAGGAAGATCTGGTACCCAAAATATCACATAGCTTGGGTGGAGCTGCAGGTGCCCAGTTCCTTCCCAGGGAATCGAACCTGGTACCCTCCGGTCAGTAGTCCAATGCTCTGCCCCCTAGTCTATCACGACTCACATTTAAAATAGTATGAGTATAAAAAAGGGGCATTTTTTAGAATGGAATTGAATCAAACGAGGTACTCTACCCACTTAAAAGTATGTTTTGAACGGTCTCTAATAACCTTTTAATTCTACGTAACGTGATAACTTCCCCTTCCATTGCTCTACATAATTCTTACTTTATCTCTCCGTAACTTTTACCTTCATTCTGTTCAAATGTGTACTCTCTTAGTTTCTCTTCACATCGTTCTACCTTCCATCATGAATTATAAATATCCAAAATTAGCTTACGATAAATTCCAAGAAACTGCGAGGGAAGCCGCAACAGTCAATTTTAACGGAGTCATCCACTAATATGCATATCAATGCAATCATTTCATAGTGCAAAAAGCATTCGCCTTTTTTAATTAAAATTGGCAATTTTCCACAAAAATAAAATTTTATTAATACGACCGGTTGCAATGTAACTACATCATCTTATGATGTTAGATGATATATGTAACTACATCATCTTATACATTCGATGATGTCGTTACATTGAAACCGGTCGTATTAATAAAATTTTATTTTCGTGGAAAATTTCCAATTTTAATTAATCATGATATTCCACCATATCACGCCTGAAACGTCTCTTTTTATTAGCATTCACCTTGACCGGAATTCGAACCCGGATCCCTTGATGTCCGGCCGAGTGCTTTACCCAGTTCGAATAATATCCTTTGAGGCGGGCAAGAGTCCTGGTCAAGGCGAACAATTTTTACATTCTGAAATTGTTGCATTGAAATGAATATCAGCTGATAACTCCATTTAAATTTCTGTTGCGGCATCTCCCGTAGGTTCTTAAATCTTATCAAAGGTAAAATAACCTATGAATTTAAGGTTGGCTTTAACCTTGTGGTCTGCGGCGTTGTCGTGCACCACTACGAATGCCTGTGACATTGTACGCACGGTATTTCGTCACTTCTAGTTCCTTAAAGCTCCAAAAATTTCTAGGACACCCCGAGAGCTTAACTTTAAGGATCCAGGTTCGAATCCCGGTCAAGGTGATTGATTTTTACTCTATGAAATTGTTGCATTAGATTAAAATATTTCCTTTATATACTTTGTCGGATTCCCCCCAATAACACGCCCTCTTTGTCTGTTCTATTTAAACCTCAGCTCTTTGTCTTCCACACTATCCAACCTATATTCTCCACCGCGACCATATCTCATAAGAATCCAATGAGCGGTCATCATTTTTCCTCAAAGGCGGTGTATCACATCTTGAAAGAGTTACCCTTTGTGTTAAATAATGTACCGTACATACACTACACACCGAAATGAATTTCATGAACTTACAAATGAGAAAAACCGTATCCAAACTCGCAGTTGAGATGGAGGAAAAAGGTTATGCGTCAAATTTATCCAACTATCCTCAATATTTGCGACATGAGGTTCACAGAAGAATGTTGCCAATGAATTTAAAGGATAACAGGTGCGGGAAAGTGTAAACTTTATTCCGAGGGGTCTCCTCCAGACCTTGTTCTACCCAGTAGAGGGGACTTGCACAACTTCCACCTCCCCAGTGAGGTGAAACCATTCCCCATCCTTCCTATTCTATCCGCCACCTCCTTTCACAACCAGTCGACGCCACCAAAAATTCCTCAATCTAAGAAAAGAAAAGTTTCGAAGCGTGTCACCACGAGTTCTCCCCGCTTCGGTGCCAAAAAAACTCGGGGAGGTTGATCACTATTTCCTCGGATACAACTCCAACGCCTGCGATATATCAAGACTTCCTTCGTTTTGCTCGAATCGGGGCGCCAATAGGTGGCAGATAGGATGGGGAGAACTTTTCCGGATTCACCGGATAGCTATCCGAACTTAACGGTTATCTTAAAAAAGTTCTACCAACCCGATTGAGGACTATTTTCCGACTTCTATTCTCAATAAAATGATCGGCATTTACGTGCACAATCTTAATTCATACATGCTGTATCTGATAGCTGCCTAGATGATCCCCTCTTTGCTCCTCTTGTAAGTTCAATTTATCATAAAAACCTTTAAAGTAAAGATCGTACCGAATGTTTCGACGTCACTGGTCCTCGGAATATCTCGACGGATAATTCCAATGGGATTTCTCGTTGACAGCTACTAATGCATATTATGAGCATGCAGTCCCTATCTGTTAAAGTTCCACATGTCAGGGATAGTTGTACAACATATTTCTAAATTCAGTTCATGATTCGTTCATGTACAAATAGAATAATGCGTTAAATAATTCTAGCGCAAATAATGGTTAAGTCTTTCTAGACTCACAATCGGATCACTTCGTCCGGTAATGGCGTATAAATACGAGTTACTACACATTGACTTTGTTGGTCGGCAGAATTAAAGTACTTTTCTGCTACGAAAATTTGGTCTGATGTCACTTATTTTCCTTTTGTTTAAACTCTCCTTCAACAACATCGAATAAAGTATGTAACCCTGGCAGTCTTCATGGAATTTAGAGAATTAAGTAGATGCAAATACGACAATATTTAAATTATAAGTAACAAATAAACGAACATTTCAGATCCGTTTAAAATGAATACACTTTGTAACTTCCACACAATTTTTATTCGTACTACCGGTTTCAACGCTTCGGCGTCATCATCAGGTAACATCGTCAGTACTTGATGATGACGCCGAAGCGTTGAAACCGGTAGTACGAATAAAAATCGTGTGGAAGTTACAAAGTGTATTCATTTTAAACGAAAATGAACCTCCACAAAGTTGAGCCTGAAACCTTAGAATTCAACATTTCAGATATTTCGTCAAAATGTTTCAGGATATTTTCCTTTTCAAAAAATTATCAAATGCTTTGGAAAAATTTTAGCGGTTATTTAATGGATTTATTCTACCAATCACCACTTCAAGAATAGGACTCCAATCATCTCTGACCAATTTTTTATGAATTAAAATAATGGATTGGACTCCTGGATTGCTTTATTGAATTAGATAGCCATATTTTCTGTGCGTCAAAGAAATAAGGAATTTCTCCGTTCGCGACAAACAGGACAAACTAATATAAGGTTACAGTTTTCCAGTTGCGAAAAAGCATACGATTAATATCAAATTCAAAAATATTAACGGATATTGATTGAGTGGTTGGTTACTTGAGCGTAAAAGGTTTCAGAGGATAATTAGTCCACTTCAGAATTTAATTACCGCCTCTGTATAATTGCGGAACTTAATATTCAAATGAAAAAATTAACGTAACAGAAGGTTCGGCTTGGACCTTAAAAGTCTCGCGATTTGACTTTTTTAACCGCGAAGAATCCACCCCTTTCCTAATTAAGAGGCCGCGTGAAAATTTAATTTTAAAAGTGTAAAAAATCCAAGACGATATATTCAATTTCGTGTTTAAATTAGTAATATGCGAGCGTGGGTGTGATAGAGAGATAGAGAGCGAGCTATTTTCATGGCCACAGAAAGATTTCAATGTGAAAAACCATCATATATGTCAGCAAAGGCAATTTAACGACACGTTTGAAAACTAAATTTAAAACTTATGAACAAGACAATGATACGGAAAATTAGAGTATATCAAAATATGAATGCAGAATAATCAGAAATTAATTTTGGTTATTAAAAACTTAATGGATATTTTGATTGCTTCATTCATTCAGTTTGTTGTTATAGTGCGCCAATGTTAGGCGGTCCCCGAGAGTTTGCTACGTTTATAACCCCTGGAGATTTTCAAATAATTCTTTAAAACTTAATTAAGGTAATTTGGACGTCATTATTTGATGGCCTTGTAATTTAAATTCTCTTTTCACTGACTTCAGAGGTATCAAATGAAAAAAGATTCGCCATTTATTACTTTTCTAAATATGTCTATCATGCTGCAGATAAATGATATTATCAATATTTATGAAATATTATTCATGAGATATATTCCTATTGATATTTTGTGAAACTTAAAGATGTTTTTGTGGACATAAAAGTTTTAAATAGTCAGTTACTCAAGCAATTTTAATGTACCCATAATAGATCAACCACAATAGATTTGAGATGAGAATGAACAACAGAAAATGAAAGCAATAAGTTTTTCAACGATAGAAAGACTCAGTTAAACATTGAAGTTGATAGGAGCATAAACTAGGGCAGGTATAACCGTTCATCTATTCAGGAAGTGTAAGAGAAAAAATTGGAGGAACAGGAAGGAAATGTTGACAGAAGAATTAAGTTAGGTATAGAAGATTAACAAAGAGGAGGCTGACGTCAGGGACCAATGAATAAAGATGTAAATAATAATTAAAATTTTAATGGGCATTAGATCTTTGAGAATTAAAAAAAAAACACTCCGTATGAAATGCGTGCTTAGCGAACTACCTTATTATTGACTCTGTGACTCTAATTAACATTCAAAGCTAAGTCATGCAACCAATCGAACCACGGTGGAGTCAGATTTATATTCCGTGCATAGAAGAGCTCGTTTCCATTAAAATGTTTTTGTTAGAAAACTGGCGATATGCCAATCAAATTTAAATAATCAAATTCGCCATGCTGTCATCAATTGCTTCCAAAATCATGAGAACGAAAATGGAAGTGAATCAAGAATCATTAATAAAGTATAAAGTTATCCATGTAGATGAGAAAAAGTAATTAATTTTAATCAATTTACCCTCTTAATGAGTGGTGAGACTTTTCGCAGTCTTTAGTTTGTAGGTTAGGCTTCTTTAATTTAGACCTGGGATAAAAAACGTAGTCATGATAAGGCATTAAACTTATGAATTTAAAGTATTTTTTTGAGAGAAGAGCCTAAGGAGTCCCTTTTACGAAAGTGAACATGAATGTTTAACTGTACATATTCGCACTCGTTTTCCAACAAGCACATACACTGGATACTGACACGTAACAAACAATACTTAACTGTCAAAACTTATTTGGTTCTATACGCATATGTTTGTATTCCTTCGTTCGCAGTTCAGCTGATTACATTTTTGGAAAGTGGACAATGGTCTTACATAACACTCTAAACACAATTCATAATCATCAAGCCAGGAATAAGATGAAGATGGGACATTCCTGGTAAGCAATATCACCTTGTCTTCAGAGGACACAACCACGCGGGAAATATCGCCAAAGTTTCCAATCGTGGCAAAAAGATAACTTCATCTCTTTTTCCCATACGACCAATTCACCTTTCTCTCACTCCCAGGTGGGAAACACATCCATCTCGCACCGTTTTTTATCCAATTGCCTCGGCAGCATTTTGTTTCGTGTACAAAAGAGTTCACAGTAATTTCGTCCGGAAAGATAGATCTTCAATTTCTCATTTTTCCAAAACAATTTATCTGCCTGAAAATATTTTCTCCATCAAAACAATGTGTACTATAGAAAGGAGGAAATAAGTTTTCTCCAACGTAAATATGCTGGTATGATTCCCCCTAGTTTACTAAATTCCCGAAATGATTTAACTCTTTATTCGTCTCGATAAATTCATGATGGGCAAAATGAAAATCCATTTAGGATAAACAAGATCGATATGCACTTAAATTTTTATTTTACTGCGTCGGTGTTGCCTTTTATCGGCTCCATTAAGTTATTCGTAAAAATATACGTAAAAATTCAATTTTCTAATAACTTTTTATCAAATTTCGATTCCGTAAAAAACGTGGGGAAATAATAATCACAGAGAAATTTACTTGATATAACGAAATAAAAATCATAAAGAAGGAAATTATAACATATTTCCGGACGAACGGGAAATTTAATGTGGAAAAAATTGCAAGTATCGCGTTTTAATTTCAATTCTTCTGTAACTGTACCAGGATCAGGCATAATTGATAAATAACGAAGTTCAGGAGTAATATGGTGGAAATTGTCCATGACGAAAGAGGAAACTTTTCTTTTTCTCATAGAATATTTTATTACGACCTTTAGGTTTCGTTTTAGAGTAACATTTCAGGTTGTACCAGGAGATGTTACGCTGTACCTAGGTCGTCATAAAACTACTGTAAGTGGATGAGCAAAGAGTCTTTTTCATCATTATTGATAAATAATACTGTTCCCTAGGACGGACACGGCGAACTATTGGTCAAGAGAAAGCTTCATTACAACTTTTTCGACCTGAAGTAATTTTATCAAAGCTGATTTATAAGTTTTCAGATAGCAGTCTTAAATATAATATTTAACTTTAAAATTCCAATGCCATGTCACATAGGCAAGTACTACAGTGTACTGCAGTGCATATATTATGAAAAATGCAGCAAATGCTG